>VYZP01035265.1:235627-347667 GCA_013400635.1 Hypocryptadius cinnamomeus | reverse complement strand
AAAAAAAAAAAAAAAAAAAAAGAGGAAAAAGGAAGAAAGAAGAAAATAACCCTATCATAAATAAAACTATAAAAGTACAGCTGGAAATGCCAGGATGAATACAATTTTTTAATTGGAATGATGTGATCTACTTTCTCTGCCACATCTTTCCTTGTCCTATATCCTTTCATAAAATCACCTACTAGACACTAAATATAAGCCACTCACCCAGCTGAAACAGCCGGTGACAGGAGGTGACACCCTGCAGGCTGCTCCGATCTGGCTGCTCCAGCATTTTGTGGTAACTGCCAGACAGACGTCTGCACACAGACATGGGCCAGGCTTGCTGATGAAGTCAGTGCTCCAAAGCATCTGTTGTGTTGACCTCTGCACTGGAAGCAGGGCCAAACTGAACAAATTTAGTGTACCTTGAGGAAGTTTGCTGTCAGACAGCTGGGATTGCACAAAATAAGAGTAAAGCCCCTTAGAGAAGGAGTCCCCTGACATCCTCACAGCACCTGGCACACTCTTCCTTAGCCATGGAGGATGGAGAGGAAGAATATGCTGGAGACTGAATTATCTGGCTACTGATGGAGCAGAGGTGTGTAAGAACGGGAGATAAGCTGCTGTACTTCAGAGAAGAATAAGTGAGAGAATGCAAGCAAGCAGGTCGGGATGGAGTAGAGCCAGATGGTGAGCCCCAGCCACCTGCTAAGCCTGTCCCTCTCTAATAGTCAGGGCGGTGTGCAGAGCAGCTGGAAATACTTGGATGCTGCTTGTGTGCATGGCAATGGTTATCAGTAAGCTTCAGACTAAGACAGGCAAGACAGAGGGGTAGCTAAATTAGAAAAGAAGATGGGAAGCTAAATCATCTTGATCTAGTTTTACAAAGTGGTGACCTTGGGTCCCCCCTTGGCATAAAATTCATGTAAGAGGAATTGCAAGCAGTTGAGCTGGACTGAGCAAAGCATTAAGTTTGGAGTGAGCTCTGGGCATCTTCCCAATTATGTCTGTGTGTAGGAGCTTGGCAGGAGTGAGAGGCAGCATGTGGGAGAGGTCTGGCTGACTGATAACAGCCAAAAGAAACAGAAGTGCAGGGTGTCCCCAGGGAAAAGGGTAACTTAGCCCCGTCACTTAAATCTTCTAATCTTACCCTCAAAAAAGCAATAATAAATGCTTAAAATTAGTGATATGAATGGATCCTGATGACACTGTGGGCATTTATTAAACAGTAGCCTTGAAGTCCTCAAGGGAACAAGGAGCACCAAGCCAAGCCAGCAGAAAACTAGAACTCAGCACTAAGAGAGCAGCCTAGCAGGGGGTCTGATGGTTATTTGAGGAGCTGGGTAGTAGCTACATGTTAACATAGCCCAGATACCCTCACTTTTCTTCATTCAGTCCCAGCTTGGTGCCAAATGAGCCAAAGCTATTGTTTGTGTCAGATAGGACTCTGACAGTATTGTGCTGTTGGAGTGGATGAATCCTGGCAAAACAGATGTGGGTATCAGGGGGAAACACCAGATATTTGTTGGCTGGTTTGGGGTGGGTTTTCTTCATGTACGCAGATCTGAAATGGATAGTGAGTGAGTTTGAAATGCTGCTTGATGTTAAATGCAGGTAGATGAACATGTGCCAGGGAGGCTGACACTGAATGGGAGCCAGCAGCTGCTCTCTCCTGCATCCCCAAATGGAGCAGATGCTTTCGAGGCAGAGATGTGAAACAAAATGACTGATGTTACTCTTGCTTGCCTCCAGAAAGGAGCATGCAATTAGAATGTAAGCATGAATGGAGCAGAATTTTCTTTCAGTGGCAACAGTGTGCACGGAAAGAGTGAGAGCAAAGCGGAAGGCATGGATTGCTGTCTGCAGAGACATCCCCATTTGTGTTGGCAGTGTACAGAGAGCTGGTAAGGTATTATCCACAGCCAAGTTCTTGGACCTGATACACAAACATGAGTGTGATTTGAGGAGCTGATACAATCTGATATGCAAACATGTTGATTTTTTCCAGCAAGCTGTAAGAATATAGTTCGAGGCTTTTCAATTGCTAGAGGGCTGGTTAGGGAGCTCATGGCAGCACTGACCTAAATCTTTAATAAATCTTAGCAGACTGAGAAACTGCAAATACTGGAAACTGATAGTGCTGGGCCAATATGCAGAAAAGGGCATTTATAAACAATGTGTTTATAACAAAATCTGCTTTCCAAAGGAAAATGCTGTTTTCATTTAAGTTGAAATGTTTTAAAAGGCACTAGTCTTAACAAAGCATGCTGTAAGCAAAACAGAAGTGAAATACCAGACTGATTTTGACACTCTTACTATAGCACATTTTGAACTTTGTTTAAAAACTTTTCAAAACATGTTTATGTTAAATAAAATATCATTTTAAATGGCAATCACATGTTTTCCATTTTCATGGAAAATTTTGATGTCATCTTGTGCTGATTTTGTTCTGCTTGAGGGCAGAAGAGGAAGAAAAAAAATAAAATCAAAGAAATGGGATTTGCTGTGAATGGAAAACTCAAGTTCTTTGTGATTCTGTCTAGTTCACTGCAGGCTCATTCCCAGACTGCTCAATATGGAACTGCCCATACATGCAATTTCAAGGTGTCACTGTAATCAGCAGTAGCCAGTGAAAATGACTCAATGGGATCAGATATTCCCAAATGACCTTTTTCCATCAATAGTACTTCCAGCTTGGCTGGTAACTGTGGGTACATAGGTGTGGTAATGTTTTGTAAGCATCACCCTGCACACATTAATAGCAGACTTTTGGTTCTTCATCCATTAACCTATAGATCTCAGAAGGTAAAAACTTGTTATTGAACAAGTTTCTGATGGGAGTCAGTGTCTCAGCGTCTTCATGGCTGATCTGGAGATAAATAAAACATCATTTGCTAATAACCACGGCAGATGGAACAAGGATTGCCTGTCATCGCTATTTCCCGCTTCACCAAGCATGCAACGTGATCTGCCTTGCCTGATGAACTGGCCCCAAGCAGGCACAGTGCACTGTAACAAAAAATTCTAAGATCATGCCAATGGAATGCCCAGAGACACCTCAGCCGTAGCACTTCCTTGGGAAAGGTATTGGACATGACAAGAAATCAAGTCTGGTTTCCCACTGAGATGCAGTGGGGTGAAGAAGGGTGTCAGTGGGAGGCAGTGAACACCTGCAGGTCAGGGACTTCACTTCCTTGTTCAGCCCAGGCTACAGGAGAGACACTCTGCCACCTATGGTCTGAAAATTTATTAATAACAAAGAAAAGGAAGAAAACCTTTTGGAAAACAATTCTTTTGTGGGCAATGGATTGTCAGATGATTTGGCAATAGAGTGCAAGTACTCCCACAGACAGAAAAATACCTGAAAAGTCTCTTTGCTACAGCAGAGGAGTAGAACCATCAGCCCATCTGGAAGAAAAATCTAGGTTACAAAACCATCAGGCACAATATTAAGGCTGAGGCTGAATATTCACTTTAACAAATACTGATGAGTTGGGAAACTCATCGGTGTTTTCAAGCCAAATGAGTTTGTGGCAGATACATTTTAGTGAAGTACAAATCATTAGCCTGATTACAGGCACATCAGTGGCAATGCTGTGTCCCCTGATGTCTGGCCATTACTGTGTCTGGTGCTACAAAGAATTCAAGTCATATTCTTCTGTAAACCATTCTGCAGCATCTCTATTTGTTACTAACATCTTTGCAAAAGGAGCCCGCATGGTACATTTACGATGCCATTTAAGAGCTACAGCCTTTTCCCAGCATGACCAGTGATGGTATCCAGTGTGAACATCCATGTGGACACAGTCAAACCCCAGCACCTCTTTCACATGGATTTGGGCAGGCAGCTGCAGCGTCATTCATGTTGCTCCCTGCTCGGTCCATAATGTTTAACTTGTGCACTTCCAGAACAGCACCATGTTTCCTTGGCTGCCAGGTGAGGCCAAATGCCTGGGTGGTGAGCAGGGAGCACATATATCCCCCTGTAGACCCTGATATGGTCTGCCTTCCCCTGCTTGACATGGCTCTGGGTTATACTCCTAGGCTGGGTGTGTCACACAGGACAAACACCATCCTAGAGGTAGTGCTGCCCTTCATAGATATTGGTGGTGAATCAGCCGTGGAAGATAAAATATAAATGTGGAGCAAGGATTAAAGGTTGGAAGCATTTTTTTCCCTATTTTTGGCATCTGTTGGTTCCTTCACAATCTTGTCATTGTTTGGGAAAATGTCTGCTATAAATACACAGATCAGATGCTCTGAGATCAGCATCTAGTGTAACAGATGAGAATAAAAATCTGTTTGATGTTAGAAAGAGAATTTCTTTTAGTTCTTGCAGGTTAGTGATTCATCTAGCATTTCAGATGTGAGGAGCAGCCCATTATTGGCATGTCCAGTGGCACTTGCTAGGGAGAGACCTCCTGGGCACCAAACTTTGCAGTCACTAAAGTGAAGACAGGTCGATGTTGAGATGGACCATGTGGCTTGTCTGTGTCCCCTAAATGTTTAGTTACCCACGTTCAGTGTCTTCCTGACAGCACCAGCCTTCCACAGTTTAAAAACCTCTAGGTAGCAGTGGAAATATTGTACAAATGGCTCTGCACATCATAACCTGGTAGCCTTCTACCATTGCATGCCATAGGTAGGATATTCAACTTTGTATGAATGTTTTTATATTATGATATACTAGAAATTCTACATATATACTAACTCTGCTCCTGTTGAACTGTTCTTTTGAAAGAACCATGTGGGGTGAAGGAGGTTGTAATACTGTGCTGCCAGTTAACTTTGGAAATAATTTCATTTTTGTATTCAATTGGCAAATGCACGTGTACCAGAGAAGAGAGCAGTGACTACAGTCCATCTGCACCAGTCAGTGTCAGATGGGACATGAACAGATTTTAACAGATTTTCAGAGAGCAGAATTCAACTCTGCAACGAGTTTGTTCTGGTCCTAAAGTAGGACATTGAGATGGGATATAGGATATTTCTAACACCTTCCTCAGCATGAGAGACAAACACAATGGAAATTGGTTCTAGGGTTTCTTCCCATATCCTTGCTCAGACATCCCTCCAACATGATGTGCCTTTGGCCTCTGGGACCTCGGCCTTGGCAGGGAAGGGTCTCTGCACACACTGGAAATCCACCATGTCTCTGTATTTGTTATGAGAGCAAACAAGACCCTGGATCCATTTGATGGGTCAGAAAAGAAGTGTAAAATTGCACTGGCTCTGTTGAGGCATCAGGAAAAGCAGTGGTCATTACTAGTTTGCATTTGTTCTTTCATGAAGAGATGACAGTTTGCCCCAAAAGGCTGCATTTGGCCATTTTATGCATCTGTGAGGAGCTCCAGCTGTTGTTTCCTCTCTCTTTGCATTGTTGTAGTCGACCGAGACAATGCCACACTCAAATAAGGGCAAAGTCCATAAATAAAAGCTGTTTAAATGCCAACAAATAACAAATATGTTGACTCTGGAGGCTGATTGATTACAAATTATTTATATTTTGTAGCTGCACTTTTCAGCACTAGCAGACTCACTGACAGTACCATCCCACATTTAATTGTAAACAACTGGAGTAATTTCATGGCATTCTGATTATGTCTTACATCCTGCAATGTGTCAGCTTGCTTTCCAAATATCTCATTCCTGCTTCTCCTCTGGTCACTGAGAAAAGCCACATATGGACAAAGCTTTTCTGAGCAATTCACAATGTTTCTGATGGAAATTAGAGAGAAATCCACACCTGGAAACTTCTCCAAAGTCTGAATTTTTAACTCCTATGAGTTGGTAGGGGTTTGTTGGCCCTTGTTTTATTTAGATTGACTCAGCACCAGGTTTTTTGGTTTCTATTTCTCAGTCTGTTGCAGGAGGCTGTTAGGATTCAGCTCACAGAGGCTTCTAACAGGAGAGCTGTCAGCTGTGCTTGATCTCAGAAGGAAAGGATCAAAAAAGTCAGGGCAATACTAAAGAAGAGGGTCTGCTGAGGGAAGGAAAGTGATATATTAATTATAACTGGACTTCAGCACTACTAAAATGGGTGAGACATGGCCCTGTCCTTCCTCACAGCTCCAGCAAGTTCACCTGAGGCCATCAGATAGGGGTCCTGGGGCTGCCAGACCCTGTACCCCAAGGGCTCAGATCATATTTTCAAGGCAGAAGAAAAATAATTACTTGTCACTCTGATACACAATTACTGAACTGACTAGAGTGGTGAAGGAGACCTTTTTTGGTCTCAGGGAAAGAAAAGAAATGCAGTGTATTAGCAGGTCTGTCATGCCAAAGCATCAGCTGAAGGCGAGCAACTGGCTGCCAGGATTAGCACCCTTCCTTGGTGGGGAGTGAAGTCCTTACACAATGTGGAATGAGGCAAATGAAGTTTTCAGTGCAGGAGAAGAATGAGAAGCACTGCTGACAGCCAGCTCAACAGACTGATGAAACAGCAGCCCCAGGGAGACTGTTCAAAGGCTCTTTTGGTTATTTAATGAAGTGTGGTTGAGTTTTGCCCCTTCAGATTCAGCGCCGGAGGTTTTCTGTGAGCATTTGAGGTCTTGCTCCTATCCCTGGGCTCACTGGCTACTCAGAGAATTTTTTTAATCATATCCCCTGTAATGGTTTTCTTTCCTGCTGCATGGAAGGCCACTCAACTGACAGAACAAATTCCTCATATGGTGAAGCGGAGATGGGGACCAAGCCCAGGAGCCCACTGCAAGCTCAGGGAACAGGAGGGGACCTCAGCCAGCTTGAGTAAACCATATCTCCAGGCAACACCTGGTGAACATACAGCATTTACCAGTTCCTATGGAACTTTTTAGAACAGCAGATTAAAGAAATCAATTTTATTTAGAGAGAAAGGGCTTGTCTTGAAACTGTTGAGCAAGTTGTTTTAGACCACAGTGGATAACTGCAGTGGCAGGGGCTCCCATTACTCTCATTAGCAAAGTTTTACCCTTTGCAAAATACAGGCTTGCTCCCCTTTCTCCAGAGGTTACTGCCAGCAGGATGGCTTCTCCCTGCTCCCTCCCTCCCAGGCCCCAGCTGGGGACCTGCCCTCCTGCACCCGACCCCAGCAACAGCCCTGCTGCAAACACAGCCACGGTGTGGAAAAGCAACAGCAGAGAAACGCATTTTCAGATCCACTTTGTAATTTAAATTCAGGAGAAGCACCCGGGCAGGAATCCCCCAGCTGCTGCTCTGTGAATGGCTGCAGGTCCCTGGCTCAGGTCACCAGCAGTGGTATTGCTGCAGTCCTCCATGCAGACCTGGCACTGACACTTAACGGCACCGTGCCAGCCTGTGACATGGTAAAACTATCCTGAGGCCGCAGTGAGTTTCTTTCAGTGGCCCAGCACCAGCAGTGCTTCGGCCTGTGGGTTAGAGCACGTAGAAGTCATTGTTGTTTGACAGGTCACTGTAATGGCAGAGGGCGAGAGCAGGGCCCTGTGCCGGCGGGGGCTCGGCTCGCCCCCTGCCCTGAAGGCCCTGTGCCGGGGGCCTGCCCGAGCCCGGGTTGCAGAGGTGACTGTCCCACCTGGGCTCAGCCACGGCCTGGTGCTTGTGTCTGCTGCTGCCATTGCAGTAGGTCCCACAACACCGGCACGTCAGGAAGCGCTTGGCTCGCTCTTTGGCCTTTGACTCGGAGGCCGAGGCCGTCCCTCCGTGAGTGAGAGTCACAGGAGTGGCACCCCGTGGGTCGGGCTGCCCTTTCAAGCGGCTCCTTCTCCTCTGGACGGGGTCCAGGCTGATGTCGGACTGGGAGGAGCAGCTCTCGTTCCAGCCGGCGCTGGCGCTCAGGCTGCGCAGCGGCAGGGCGAGCCGCAGCGCCTTCCAGAACTGGGAGCCGGAGCGCTTGGACTTCTCTCCCTTCCAGGTGATGAAGGAGACAGATTCCTTCAGCTGGAGGATGCTGGGGTGGGTGCACTGCAGCGGCCTGTACTCCACCACGATGAGCTTGGTGGCTATGGCGTTCTGGCACATGATGCCCAGCTTGAACTCCAGAAGGCTGATGCTCTTCTCTGTCAGGTAGTCAGGACTCAGGACCACGATCATCCTGCGGCTCCTCTGGATGAAGTCGAACACGGCTTCAGTAGTATCTAAGAGTACAAGGGTAGAGGAATTGGGGTGCACAAGGAGAAGGGAGTGGGGAGAGAAAAGCTAAGGAAGCTGTTTGGTGGCATACCTGCACAGATCCCTCTTCCCACAGAGGAAAACCTGGCACAAGCTCTGTGACTTTCAACTTGCCCACCCTCCTGCTGGCAGCATTTTTTGCTGTGCAGTGGGTTTTTGAGAAGGCTGAGGCGGTAAATGAGAAGCCAGGATATGCCATGATTGTACTCTGACTTCTGCACAGCATCAGTCGTGCCCAGAGAAGTGCAGGCATTTGATAAAGGGTGGGTCTTGTTTGGGAACCACCTGCCCACAGCTTGAGCAATTCTTTGCATTAGGGGATCAAAGCAATCATGTCATCCTGCCCCAGCTCAAACTGCAAGGGCTGATCCACCTTCCCCCTGTCATGCTCTCTCATCTTTAAGAAGAAACCTCCAAATTTAGAAGGCAAAAAATGTCAGCCTTAAACCCCTCCACCAGTTCCCCTAGGCATCATGGCAGGTAGAAATACTGTCCTTCAAAGCATTTCTTGGGATTAATTGCAAGTTGTAAAGCTCAGGAAGAAGCTTAGCTGAAATGGTGCCAGGCAAGAGCAACATTTCTTTACTACCAATTTTGAAAAGCAGCAAACCTGAAGGATGTCCTTGGACTTCTACCTGTGGCTTGGGACACAGAGAGTATATATTGAAGGTGTAGTGGCTAAGGGTGAGCAGTGGAAAGGGTGGGAACTATATGGCTGTGGCACCCAGCAATTTAACAAAAGCTGAGTAATAAAACTAAAAAATTTTAAAAACCCATACACTTACTAAGTGCTGGTGCCTGAGATGAGAGGGGACCCAAGGACAAATTGGTGTTCAAGTAAGACAAGGATCATTAGAGTAAGAGCTCTTGCACAGAGAGAAAAATCTGCCTCTAGGAATGTCTTTCAAAGAGCTGTTCTGGGAAGAAGAGCTACCTCCTGCTTCCCTTCCATTTCACACTGCTAAAGCCTTCATTCCTCAGGCCGGAGACTCTCCTCTCTCCCTGACAGTGGAACACTGCTCTTTTATGTGAATAAAAATACTGTTCCTTCCCTGCAATGGCAATGCCTCTTAATTCTCCCAGCACTTGGCAGTCTCTTATCTCACAGCAAAAGGTGTACTGTGTTGCATCTGAATGCACCTTATTTTAATATGGTACAGAGCAATACTTTTCAAAGGAGTATGACTAGCTGTAAAACTCATTGACACTAGATTATTTGGAGACCCAGATAGGAAAAATGATCATACAGTAAAATGCTAATGGAGAAAGTAGGGCACTGTTTAGTTAATAAAATAATGGAATTAAAAATCAAATTATTTTGAGGTTGTTTTTTTTTCTTGTATAAAAAGTTTGGTGAGATTTTTACCCCCAATACACACAGGAAAACACTGATTCATTGAAACCAAAAGTAGATGATAGTCAGTTCTGCCAGAATTGTCACTTACCACCATGACACTTTTTTACCACCTTATTTCAAAGGCATAAAGAATTGGCAGCAATCTCCTAAGTCCAGACCTCATTCAAACTTTTCTACAAGTGATTGAAATCTATTTTGAAAACAGCTAGGCTTCAACAGTTTGTGAAAGAAAAAGCTCTTTTGCTGTTTGAAAGGTCTTTCTTTTTGAAACTGGAATCACAGAACCACAGCAAAATGTAAGCAGGAGCAGCTGCTGGGAGGTCTACCTGCCTGCTCAAAAAGCCCAGGTTCAATTAACATGAATGACTCTGATGCTGCTGAAATGAAATGTTTTGATTGAGGTGACAGTGCTGGTTTTCTTTTATCAATTTTGAATTTGCAGCACTTTTTGAGATGTTTTTTGACACTCTTTTTTGAGACATTTTTTATTTCCAAAGATATATTTGATTTTGAGAACGGGATACATTTAGACTTGGCTGACCAGGATACCTTGGGATGTTCAGTTTGCAATATTTACCCAGCTCAGGAAAAATCCTGAGCAGACACTTCACAGTGTGCAGGTAGGATCTTCCCTCCCGGTGAAACAGCACTGGATGGGACAGGCAGCAATAACACTGCAGGAGGCTGGGGAGTCAATACTCTTGGTTATCTGCTTTTTACTAAAAAAACCTTCCATCTTTACTAAATGTTTGCAAAAGGCACTGTGTATTTTTATTGGTTTACTCCCCAATGCACCCCAAAGATGTAACAGATTATAAGGATTATGATCACAGATCCCATACCCATAGACCTCAAATCCATAGGTGGTCACAGGTACTCATTTTGCTAGTGGTCTGGAAGTGCTGGGCTGTCTCTCAACTTACCTGCAGGCAGGCAAACATGGGAAATGGACAAGAAAGTGACTTGGATGAGAAAATATGAACCTAGAAACTGATGGACAAAGTAGCCAGACAGTGAGTTTGATTTCTGTGGTTTTGGCAGATTTCTAAAATTCTGATTTGATATTTAAAGCAGAGATCATGTTGCCTTCCCATCTTTCTGTCTTGTGATTGCCAAGTGAGCACTCTTTAGATCAAATACTTTCTGTGTGTGCATGTCCACTGCTGTGAGACATCTGAATGCTGTGTGTCACTGTGTTTCTGCTTGGATGGTTCTGGGAGCTCAGGTACCTCTGCAGGCACAGCATGAAATAGCCAGGAAAGCGTTCCATTCCAAGGAGGAGCCCCAAATGATCTTGATGCTTGGACTACACACAATCATCTTTCTTTAACAGCATTTCGCAGACATAATGAGAAGATGGTACTTATGAGAAATGCACAAGGACTGAAATGCAAAAATGAAAATGTTTTATTGAAAAGCAAAATAAAATAATACTGACACTTCACAAACCAAATCACACAAAGGCAAAAACATACAGAAAAGGGAAAACTCTGGAACAGCTGTACAACATCAAACAGCACGGGAGGGGAAGATACTTTTTCCAATTTGTGCCACGCTGTTTCCCAATGAAAAAACAATGAGGAACTTTGCATGAGCTGCATATTGATAAATGTTAGGTTAGAGCACAGAAACTCAAATGAATCAACTGATTCAGACGGGTGCTGTGACAGAATCCCACAATGGAAACCGCACGTGGCATAGAATGAAATGACAGGCGTATCTGAGGCACTTGCAGATCTACTTTACAGTAGGGACTGGGCTTTACCCTTGGCCTGAAATACCCCAGCAAAGCCAGTGGTAAGGCTCCTGTGTGAGTGGAACCTGCTTCTGGACTCTTCCTTCCACACTGCTCCCTCTGACCTCTCAGGCCCCTTCCAAACCTTCGCACCTTTCGCCTTGTGGCTGCTCTGCTGATGTCTCTAAGTAACCCTTTTCTGGGGTTGCAATGACACCAAAGGCCACTGCAGTGTATGCCTGAGAAAGTCCAGGTCTATTAATTATTTGCAAAACTCTTCCAATAAAATCAGCAAAATACATGAAGTGGATTTAATTTCCTAAAATAATCAGACTTACTAAAACATCAGCATAAAATCTCTTGGTAACTCAGGCAAAAGTGAGATGTGATGTAGTGAGGTCTGGGATGTCAATTCAATTTATGAATATTTGGGAGTCAATCTTTTCAAAATCATATGGGAACCTAACACAGCTCTGCTTTGGCTTCAGGGCCTTCCCTCTGCCTCCAGATCTGGCAGCTGATCACAGAGATGCTTAAAACACAAACAAAAAGGTGAAGCTGGGAACAATGACAGGGTTGCAATGGGTTCACAAAGCTGAGCATGGGTTTGAGTGCTATCTCTTATAAATGAAGTTTTCTGGAGTGTGGGAAGCAGCTCTGTCCCTCCACAGACAACCACAGTAGAAAAGCTCATAACAAAACTTTTAAGCAACTCTGAGCAGATGAGGAGCTCCACTGCCTCCAGTGAAGCTGACTGCAAATTTACCTGCTTAAATCAAAGCTTACTTGGGGTGGGAAAGATGAAGAGGATGGTAAGAAAGAAGCCCTATTTGTTACACATCTGTACAGTGTCCTGGTTCCAGCCAGGACAGGGTTAGTTTTTGCAGTAGTCAAGAGGGGGCATGTCCAGGACACTGAAGTTATTCTATACCACCTTGCATTTGTAAGGGGTGGAGGGAATGGGGTCTCTTTTGGAGAGAAAGGGTCCCAGCACAGTGCAGCTGGGCCAGTGCAGGGCAGCAGAAGGAATGGTTGGATATGGTCAATTGTCAGGGTTTTTCTCCATGGGAATGATTCATTTCTTGTACCCTCTATCACCAGTATTGTTATTGTTAATGTTCATTTTCTTATCTCATTGCTGTTTCCAGTTAATTTTTCTTATCTCACAGCAGGATTTTTACCTTTTGTGCCTCCAATTCTCCTCTCCCTCCCTCTGCAGAAGGAGGGAGAGGGGGAAAATGAGGGGTACATGGTTTCAGGGGGAGCCCTGAATTGTGGGGTACCTTTCCTAAACACGACATACAGTACCTGACTAAGGGCATGGGGGGCTGTAGCTCCCTGCAGCCCTGGAATAACATTATTAATCATAAAATGCTAAGGGCAAAAGGTTTTCCTGATACCATTCAGTCCCATACCTTTAAGGCTGGGCTTTTTACTGGGATGCCCTCAAAGCTCCCAGCTCAGCTGGGTAAATAGTGCACAGACTCCTAATTGTAGTGCTTTTATAGTGCCATTATGAATGCTTATGCCTCACCCACTGGACACCAACAGAACAAATACATGAGTCAAAGATGACTCAGGAGCAACCATCACCAATAAAAATAAGCATGCACTTGGTGTGTGTAATACTGAACTCCACAATTAAGTGGGCAGGTCCTTGCACTAAGAGCTGCAGTTGTATGGAGACACCCACAGAACCTGAAGTTTTATTTGAAAACATTGTGAACCATAGCACCAGTCTATGCCAGGGCCCCACTGTGCTTTAATTTGTCCTACAAGAGAGATTAAACTCCCCTTCTCAGCATGAACTGTGTGATGGGGGTTAACTCACCATGCCCTCTCCTGCTGAAGCAAGGACACCTACACAGTGGGTTTTTGCGCTTCTGTTTCGTGCAAATGTTGCAGAAGCTGAGATACACTCTCTGTTCTGCAGCTTTGGGCTGGAATCAAGATGGGGAGAGACTTGCTTTGTAAAGCCACAGCTAGTTTAAACCTAAACCCTGAATTAGAAATGGCAATGTTGTTCAAAACCAGGCATTGAAGACAGAGGCTTTATAAAATCATAGAATAATTTGGGTTGGGAAGAACCTTCAAAGGCCACCCTCCCTGCAATAAGCAGGGACATATTCAACTGGATTAGACTGCTCACAACCTTGTCCAACCTGGCCTTGAATGGCTCCAGAGATGGGGTATCCACCTCCCTTGGCAACTTGTGCCAGTGTTCTACTCCCCTCATTGTAAAAGATGTCCTCCTCAAATGTAGTCTGAATCTACTCTCTTTTAGTTTTAAACCATTACCCCTTGTCCATAAAGGGGTAATTGCAAAAGGCCCTACTAAAAAGTCTGTCCCCACTTTTCTTATAAGCTCCCTGTAAGCACTGAAAGGCCACAAAAGTCTCCCAGGAGCCTTCTCAGCTTTCTCAGCCTGTCCTCACAGTCTTACCTACATGGACAGAACAAGTAGTTTTAGAAAGTTCAAGTAAGTTTTTGGGATGTCCTTCTGAGTTGGACTTATATCCATGTAATTCCAAAGACCTGGGAAGCACCTTGCACGATGCTTTCCCCCAGCCAGCGGCAGACAGAGTAGGCAGGTTCAGTAGTACATTGGGGTTCCTTGTAGTGCTTGTGAAGTCCCTGAGTTTACAAATAAACATCCCTCACACCACAGCCTGTACTCATGAGAGATTTCCCTGGATTACAAGCAGCTCTGAAGGATCTGGGGCACTTGTGAGACTGCAGAGTCCCAGAGACTGATCACTTGTTACTAGATGTGCTACAATACAAATAGCACCTAGTAGAGTTGTGGAGGGGGGGAGTTTAATGCTTCTGTAACAGCCATTTCCCACTGCCAAACTACCTGGATGCAGCTGCTCCAAAGGAAATCTGGGGAACAAGGATGAGGGGCTTCAAAAGTCCACGCCCCCCATAGTGCAGCAGGAGTCTGTGATCCCACAAGTGATGGGGACTACAGGCCTGGGACATGCAGGAAAGGCTCTACACTGGAGCCAACTTGCAAATTGTTCCTCAGCCTCTGCAACAGGGACTGAGGACCAGAAAGGAGTGAAGTTACCTAGGACTGGAAAGCAGCTCTGTCCTGAATGCTAATGAAGGTCCCATAGGAACTGGATCTAGGAGTACTGGCCATGCTATCACAAGGTGCTGGATGCATCCCTCCTAGATAGCAAATTTAGACCTTAAGGCCAGGGCTTGTGTGGTTGATAGCAAGGACATACATTTGCAGAAAGCAGGTGTTTGCATCTTCGGTCTCTCTAATGACAGAGCAATATCAAAGCTACAGGGAAAATATGACTGTCCTCTGAAATGCTTGGGACATGGTCCTTCATGGGAAAAACCCCGAGTTCCTCCCCACTCCCTGGCCTAACTTGTGGATTTTTGAGGTGTGTTTTGGTTTGTTTTCTGATATTGTGTCAAACATTTTTCAGGGATATGCATCAACCCATCAAGGCTTAAACTCCTGCTAATTTTTTTCACTGGCATTTCCACCTGCAGCTGCTTCCAGAACCTGCCCTTTGGGAACTTGGATTTCTCGCCTTTCCATTTAATGACATTCAAGGCCGCCTTGGCCTGCTTCAGCTCCTTCACTTTGCTCTTCTTGATGGCTTTGTACTGCACTAGAATGACTTTGATGTTGCCCTTGGAGGCCATATTCTCTAGGCCAGCCTTGAGCTCCAGCAGGGCCTGTGTCCCCTGCAAGACGTAGTTGGGGCTCAAGACAACAAGCAGACGTCCACTTTTCTGGATGAAGCTCAGGGTTTCGTCTGTGACAACTGGGAGAAAGAAACATTGAGGCGGTTAGTGATGTCCAAGAACATGCTGCTGAGCTGCTGCTGTGACACCAGGTGACTCTTGAAGGGGACAGTAAATCCCTTGGAGGCCCTCTCTAGACTACACTGGTGCTTCCCAACCCTGTTAGTGACTCCAGATGGGACTTCCTACACCAGGGCTGGTTCCCACTACCCCATACAGTGACATATTCTCCATCACTCCAGACTACCTATGGATGCCTTTCCTCCTCCCCATGCTACACAGAGATAACCAAGAGAGCTACACCTAAAACACTGTACTACACATCAGTGACACCACCCTGTGCTGTGAGGATGCCTTGTGGCCAAGAGGGCTGCTAATCTCAGGCTGAGATTTAGCTTCCTTCTAATGAAAGGGGGAAAAGAGGCTCTCTGGAGCAAAGCAGGGAAACTGCCAACTGTGTAACACATGAACTCAAGAGAAAGACTCGCTCTGAAGAGGATTCAGGAAGCCTGAATGTCTATGCTTACATCCTCATTCTGGCAGATGTCCAGAATGACTCTGGATACTCCCTTCAGTCCTCTTGCCTCAGTTTCCCCATACAAAGTAAGTATTCACACCATCCCCAAGTGTCTTCATGGGATAATTTGCTTTGGTAATGCTACCATCCTAACTCCTGTTACTCATCCATCTGTTCCTGCTGCCGTCATCTATGAAAGAAGATTAGAGCATTTTTAGAACTGACTCTGAGGACTTCTAGTGAAGTGTCCCAAAAATGACATCCTTTGAGCTAGAGAAATGTCATGGTAACTGTGGATCTTCTTTAATTTTCTAACATCTGCAGGTAGACTGTCCTTGGCCACTGCCTGTAATTAATGTGAAAATCCCTTGTAAGTGCAAATCTGGGTGCTTGTACTCTCTGCTGCAGGATCTCCCACACTTCCTTGATAAGGGAACACTCTTGACTGGTCAGAAATTACAATGGAGAGTAAAATAATGCTGACAGACAACTTCATTTAGCTGTCAAGCACGTTTGATTACTTCCTGTCAGCTAACTCACAGGATAATCCATCTCCCACTGTTTCTTCATCAAGGACAACATAACTCTCTACCCATGACACAGATGCACACTCTGGAGGCATGACACCAGCTGCCAAAAGCTATTTCCTGGCCCCTGTGCTTTCCTGAGAAGGAGATTAGTCAAATCCTGGCTAAGAAGCTCCGGGGAAGCCCCAGCAGCATCGCGGATGGCAGTGCGGTGACAAACCACTCCAGCAGCACTCTGCAGGGCTGGCACTGGCTTGAGGCTGGCAGGGACTGAGGAGGGCACAGATGGAAATGTTTGGGGGTAAGGTGAAGGACAGAGAGCCCAGGAGAGCAATGCTGGAAGGAAAATAACACCTCTAAAGTGAACAGGGCAAGAAGCAGCAGAGGGAACAGGAGGGAGATGGACATCTGGTGAAAACAGCTCAGAGCAAACCTGTTCTGAGCCTGACACTGGCATCAAGCAAATTGAGCCTGGAGGGTGCCCTGCCACATCATTCAGGCTCTCTTCAAGGAGGAACAGCACCAGGATTGCAGCTGTCTCACTGAGACACACATATTTATTGACCTTCAAACTTTAAGGTGCTCCTAGATCCTGGCAACAATCTAGGAGGGAAAGATAACAGAACCCAGACTGATTCTGCTCCCTTTGTCAGGTAGGTGGGCAGAGAATCCAGCAGTCCCCCCTGTTCCTACTCAAAAGGGACACCCCAATGGACTTTTCCAGCACAGGTTTTGTCACAAAAAAAAAGGACTTTGGGGTCCTGAGCAGAAGCCCACGAATTCAAAGCAGGGCAGTCTGCACTGGCAGAAATTCAGACTTTGAACTTTTAATAGCCATCAGGATCATACAACCAACTCAGCCTCCAAAAAACTAAAAATCAAGAGTGTTGTATAGATTTCTGCCCTTGCTGTGGAACTTGTGTTAAAGTATGTGCATCTGGATAGCTTCACAACTTTCATTCTTGGTGATTCCCTGCCTCCCTGAAGCAGACATTATGTCCAGAACCTCGTATGATTTATCTCAAAACAGTAAAAAAGGACTACATCTTACTGAAGAGATGAGTCTCACTACCTGCAACAAAGTCCTTTTAATAATAGCAGCTAAATTGTATGCCATATTAGACACAAACTCCCTAATTAAAAAGGATGAATGGGATGCACATCATCTTCTCACTGATTTTTACACCTTCCACTCCTTCCTGAAGTAGACGCTCCTGGTTTTTACAAGGATTCTCCATTACCCTCTGTGAGCTGATCCAGTATAACACTTTCCCTGCCTCTTCTAGCCTTGACTTTATCCCATTTTTTAAGGCAGCTCAGAGGGTTTGCATGAAGGTCCGTTTTCTGGCTCCCCATGCTGGCATTCCTGCACATCACTCCTGGAAAGAGCAACTGAAACAACCAACCACCATCCCCACAGCAGCCACTTTGGTGGCCTGAAGCATCTGCAACACTGTCATGTGAAGCAAAAACATTAGAAGACACTAAAAAGAGTTCATTAACAGTGACAGGGAAAAAAACCCAAAACATAATCTGGATAGGCTTGTTGCAATCAATGATCAATACCTCAAAGAACAATAAAGAGGACGTGCATGGAGCACAGCCCTCTGTAGGATACTCACTTCCCCCAGGGAGGCTTTCTCTGTCGAAGATACACAGCTTGTACCCGAACTCGTTCTCCAGGACTCCCCGCAGCGTCAGCAGCACAAATTCCTCCTCCTCCGCGTTGCGCGCGTAGGACACGTACACATCGTACTCCTTCCCGTCTGGGCACGGGGAGCACAGGGGACACAAAGGGCACAAGGGACACCTGTGATACTGCCTGTGCTGGGCCTTTGACTTGCAAGAGAAGCAGGTAGGAAGGCTCACTTGGAGCCCAGGCACTGCAGATTTCCACAGACCAACCCGTTCTGTCCAGGCTTCTTTTGTCTTTTGCCCTCTTTGACTCTGCTCCCTCTCGCTGCTGTCTATCCACATGAGCAGTCCCAGCAGACAGAGACTTGCACCCTGCCTACACCCTCCGAGAGCTGCCACACCCCTGTGGCAGGTTCACACCACAAGCTGCAAGGGCTCAAACACCCTCCTCCTCCTCC
Organism: Hypocryptadius cinnamomeus; assembly: GCA_013400635.1. Lineage (NCBI taxonomy): Eukaryota > Metazoa > Chordata > Aves > Passeriformes > Zosteropidae > Hypocryptadius > Hypocryptadius cinnamomeus. The sequence goes on along the minus strand of VYZP01035265.1, from coordinate 329,561 downwards.
TCCAGAGGAGGAAATCTCACCTCAGAGTCCCTAGCAATGAACTCCCAGTAACACAGGGAAGAACTGAGGACAGAACGGTGATTTCCACATCCAGCCTTTTGGATGCCTTCCCACATTTTAAAGCAGATCCCTCTGGATCAGATCATGAATCCTTTACATAGAGTCACCAGGGAAACAAGGGACTTATTGAAACCTGATGATGTATCTTGACAATCTAGATTGGGTGATACAGCTAGATCAGCAGGGCAGGGCCCTGGGGAGCCTGGCATGTCCATGCTCCACCTCTGCAGAGAATACAGAGGACTTCTTTCTCCTTTTCCCTGAGGCAAAAGCCTGACTCCTCTAGCTCTAATGAGCAATGACCCACACAACTGCATGTAGATAGAGAAATAGAAGGTCAAAATGCCATTATGCTGTGAAGAGGTTTAAAAATAGTTTATAGAAAAACTCCTATATGAAAATAAAGGGTCTGCAGCAGGATAAATAAAAGAAAGCATTTTAACTCCTTACCTAGAATGGTTTCATCCGTTCCAAAATGAGCCCGATAGAAGAGGACCATTTCAAGCCAATACACGTGATAGATGACTATGAGCACCACAACGAGCAGGATGGTGGCCCCCAGGCCACAGGCCAGCTCCACAGTGTACTTGGGTGCTACAACTGAGTACAAAAACAGACAGGGGGCCAGGGTTAAAGAACAGGTTGGACCTTCAGCTGGGCAGGAACAAGCTTGTGTCATGTGCAGTCAAACACCACAGAGCAACAGCCAGGAGCCAAGCAGACCCTTCAGAGTAAGGTGGCCAAGCCAAGGCTTTTCTGACAGGACACGTGATGGCTGGCCATCCTGGAGCCCCATTCTGGGTTATTAGGTCTGGTTATGCTGGCAGAGCAAGTCCATAGCTCAGGCTGGACTTCTGTCTCTGAGTGAGGCCCTGGGAGCAGCCAGGTGATAGAATGACCTGTTGGTGGAAGAAACCTGCACAGTCCAAAGCCAGAACATGAACATGACCTTCTCAGCAGTATCAGCAAACTCTTGGGGGAACACAACTGCTCTGACTTCTAAGAGATCCAGATAAAGCATCTGTAGCAAAATAAAGGCAATGGTTTCCATTCTCCCTCCCTATCAAACAGACACAGTCACCCAGACTGACACCCAGGATATAACTGGCCATGTTCTGACTCTTTTCTACCATGAAAGAAGAATCAGAGTTCCTTACAGAAAAGCTGAAATGCTTGCAAATAAACAGGGCAACCTGTGGGCATCAAGCCAAAACCTCACAGGCCCCCTCCAACTCATGAACTGTCTGTCACACCACTGCTGCTTCTTTGTACTAAGGACAGAAAATTTCTAACTATATCCCTGGGCAACTCTGTTCGTGGCAGTTGATGTGCAAATTGGCAAACTGCACAATAACAGAACAACAGGGAGTGGAAACAGCACCAAATTCCAATATTTAATAAGTTGCTAATAAATTACAACATTGAAAATGGAAGGAATTTATCAATGTTCATTAGGTGATGAGCAGCAGAAGTACATGAGAAGGAGAGGGAAATCATCCAGAAAAAGCAAGAAATGTATATGACCTAATCTAATGAAAGAGTTGGAGCCAACATACAGAGCCATTTGGTGCTCTAAAAGCCAAGTGCTGAGGGGCTAGGTTCTGGCATGCCTGATGCTCCTATGGGATGTGCAGTGGGATGGGTTGCACTGAGTGTAGCATAAGGTTGCTCTGCCAGCAGCAGCTAGGGATGGCTCTTGGACTTTGCTGTGGAATAGAGCAGGAAGAAGAAGTGGTGGGTAACCATGTCTGCTCAGAGCAAACCCAGTCAACTAACCAAGAACAGACGTGAGGAGGAAAAGGGAGGATAGTACAGATCAGACCACTAGAAAACAGTATTTAGGCACTGATATTTAGAGAAAGAATCTGAGTATTTCAGATTCACTTCTTCTACATGTACAAATATTATCACCCCAGAAGAATTATATATGGAGTATGAACTCACTGACAGATGGTTTCAGCCTTTCTCAGTTATGTGTGTGGTCTATTGTTCCTCCCTAACAATCCAGAAAAGGTTTGTCTCAATGGAATGAGACTAAAATAGAAGGAGGACAAGTACCAAGAAGAAAAAGATCTCCCAGTAAAGACCTCCAAGAGCTTTCCCATGCTTATAATGCAGAGTAGAGGGAAGAAGGTGTCTGGTGTGAGCTACACAAGCCATGGCAGCATTCCCTGTGGGAGACGGGAGGTCTGGCTTACAGTAAAAACAGGTGTTGAAGCTCTAGATAAGGCTGATAAGGAGGCAGAAAATCCACCTTAATCAGGAAGCCTCACATAGCTTTTATTACTGAGAGGTGGTTCTGGGAAACAAGAACCAAATCTTTGATGAAAAAAAAAAGATGTTGGAAAAACCCACACAGAACAGAGCTGAATCAGTCTATACCATCCATGCTGAGGTGGCTGTATCTAGACTGCAGCATCATGACAGCAAGGAGTAAAACCAGAGAGTGCTGTGGTGTGACTGTCTCACTCCCTGAGCAATGCCAGCGAGTGCAGACTGTCTTCTGGAGGATGCCAACTGCTAGCTGTTGTGTCATGCAAAACCCTCACACAACCAAATAACCTGAAATCATTGCAAGCAACCTGTGCCCCCAGCTATGCTTCAGTTGTGGTACAGGGATGGGATAAGGTCAACAGATCTGTCCTTTCTCTACCCACGAACTTGCCCATGGGGGGACCCTTTGTTCCCTGCCTCTGAGAGGTGGTGCAGTATGACAGCAGTGCCTACAGAACAGACTGTGTTAGGCAGAAAGGCCTGATGGAACTCTTTGCCCCCTTACTGTTTTGCAGGGCAAGGCTGAAGGCAGCAGCAGGAGCAGCACCCCCTGCCCTGCAGGCACCGTACCTTTCACGCGCACCACGGCCTGGCTGCGCTCCTCGCCTTTGGCGTTCCTGGCGTGGCAGGTGTAATTCCGCTTCAGCTCCTCCGCTGTGGCCTTTGCAACTGTTAGAGTCCTTACCAGAGTTTTGTCTTCAAAATCTCTAGTAATTTCACTGTAAGAGAAAAACTAGAGCATTACACACATGAAAGTGCAGCAAGTTTTTAGTGACAGATATTCCTTTCCCTGATATAACCTCTGCCTTTAAAAAGGCCAAAACACATAACTTGATATTTATAAATCAATATACACTTCAGATTGTAATACAGCTGCAGCTATTCCTCTATCTGATTTTCCTTAATATTTATTTTATCGCTCATAATTTTCTCATTGCAGCTGTGCCACATTGCCTTTTAGAGGAAATGGAAGTTCTTGCCTATAAACAAGAAGATCTCATGAACTCAAGATTCACAGCTCACATTACATTCTCCATGCAGTCCTGGATGAGTCACTTTGTCTCTCTCTGCCTGAATTGACCGTCTGCAAAATGAGGATACAGTATTTCCTTTTGCCTTTCCTTTTTCCACATCGGTTTGCAAATCAGCTGGGGCAGTGACTGCCTTCCACTTGTAACTCAGCACCCAGCAAATAGGACTTGGATCCTCATTTGGGTTCTTTATGTGATTGAATCTCTATTCTTCCTAATCAATACAATGTATAATACATTTTTGTTTTCAGCCTCTGTTTTTCTGAAACACTTTTATACCCTAAGCTTTTTGGGAACACTCCTCTAAATAGAATTGTTAGCCGCTGTTTTATAAGTCCCAGAACAACAGCAGCTGTTGGCATCACTACCAGGACCTGAACAAATGATGATGTGAACTGGTTAACAAGGCTCCCTCAAATCCATCTGTAAGATATGACACTGTCCAGGTCTGGAGGCCTCCTTCTTGGAGGTCCTGGTGCTCATCACAGCATGGTGCAGACACAGGGACTTATGATTAACAGGGAGACTACACACTCCATTAGGACTGTCACATGCCTGTACCCACATGGGACCCAGGGGATTAGAAATGAAGGTTCATATTAGATGTTACCTTTGTGTGACTTTTATCTTGGGGTCTGTGATGTCATCTGTGTTTTTCCCATCTATGGTCCACCACACCTCAGTCCGGGAGTCCTTCAGGAATGTGAAGAAAACCTCACAGGGCAGAATAAGGTCATCACCTGCAAAGAAAGGACCATCATCTCCTAGGAGAAAAGGTATTGCAGTGCAGGAACAGCACCCCCCTCACTTTAGTGCTTTCCAAAATCCTACCAGCCTAAGCTCTGCCTCCCTTCAGGAAAGAATGAGGCCAACATCCACTCTGTGACATAAACTGTAATAACAGCTTAACATCCCTGGACATGAGGATTTGTGACAGACAGATAAATAGAAAAAGATGTCCTGCCTTCTCAAATGTGTTACAAATTCCTTGACTGCACGAAGTGACCCACCCGAAGGGACATGCTCCATGCTAACCTTGGAAACCCAGGCAGTGCTAATCAATCCCACTGCACAGGGGACAGATGCCATAAAGTGAAGGATCAAGCTCCACAAAAGCATTTTGGTTTGGAAAGACTTCTTCAGGAATTTGACTTCTGCGCAAGATCAGACTTGGGAGCGTGAATATCTTGGTGATCAGTAAGTGATTTTATCTTACAGAGGACTATGGATGAAATTTGACCTTCTGAGCCAAAAGAGCTGTTCTTTAAAGTGAAGACTGATGCTAATCATCATCATTGCCACCACATTTATTACAGCAATGTAATGGGACACAATCCATTTGATATAGGGAATTGCTCCAAAAACCTATTAGGCAAAACTGACGGTGTGGGCGAAGGGGTGAGGGAAAGGTGTGGTACCCCATTACCCAGTGCTGTGAGGTCAGCAGGAGAGCTGTCATTAATTAGGAAGTCATCAGCCAAAAAAAGGGGAGATGAGCAAGAATTGGCTAAAAGACTAAAGCCACTCTAGGGGTGAATGAAGGAGGATGGGAGCAAACCACAGCCAGGGCCAGGGCTGAAACAAGGTCCTACAGGAATTCTCCTAAGCAGCTGAGTGTCCCCATTTCATCTGCTTCTGCAGCTGCAGTTCTGTATCATCACGCCTGAATATCTTGCAAAAAATCAGCTTTTAAAGCTGTGCTCTGCATCAAAAACTAGCATCCCACACTGTCCACCAGGCAACCCATGGCAGCTCAAGTGCTCTGTGAGGGAAAGCACTGGAGATGCAGTGGGAGAGCTTTGTGCCTGGCTGGGTCTCCCTGTCCCACTGGCACGCTGTGTGTTGGACTTTACCTGCTTCCAGTTCGTACACAACTTTCTCATTTGGAGAGGTGAACTGTGGTGGCAAGGCCTTGTTTGGAGATCCTGCAGGAGACAACAGAGAGCCCCCATGGGGCCCCAGACTTCATGAAAATCTGGAATCCTTGCAGCCTCACTCCCAATGCCCTCGCGCCGCACTGCACGTTCCGCATTCTAACTCGTGATGCATTCCTGCTGTGGAGTTCTATGCACACACAAATCTAGTCCTAGTCCCCAAACTCAGGGCCAGGTCCTGATTTTAAGGTTCCCCCAAAGTTTAGGTAAGCTAGTTTGGGCCTCTCACATGAGAAGAGCTCCATAACCTTCTCATCTCCCATAAGGCATAACCTGCACCAGTTTCTTTTTACTGCTGCTTCTAAAAAACAAAATACAAACCTCATTTCATGTCACAAATATCTATTTCAACCCTTAAAACAGCTGTTTCCATGGAACTCTGTAGAATGTATCCTACAGCTCACTAGGTTTTTAAACTCTGCAATTCCCTGGCAGGTAAGCTGAGCCTCTGTACCTGGAATGGATGTGTCCAAGCAGTGAGTACCTGGAGCTCTGCCTAGCTGATTAGCAGTCTCAACCCCAGCACAAATGGCTTTGAGATTCCAAGATCAAGACAAGTTGGCTATGAAGTGAGAATCCCACAAATAGTGACGAGCAAAGGGCACAGGAGACCATGAGCAGGAGTGCCAAGGTTATGCATTCACATGCCAGCAGAGGGTACCCCTGGCCATCTCATGGGCTGAACCTCACCACCCTGAGGCTGGCCACTCTCTGTGTTTGGGGCATTTGACAAGCTGGTAGGAGAGACATCTACTGCAATATGTTTTGGACAGTCACACAACTCTGACCCCAGCAAGAAAAAAACCTGTCAGGTCAGTGGGGTAACACAGATTGACTACAACCACAAATGGATCCTGCAACAAACTCTTCCAGCTGTTTTTACCACTTCTGCAGATACCCACATGCATTTTACACATTTTAAAGTCATTCTTACCCACCACCTTCATCTTTATGGTTCTGGTGAGATTATAGGTTCTTCCGTGGTCCTTGAATGTCACAATGCAAGTGTAATTCCCTTTATAGGCACTGCGGACAATGCCAATGACAAGCCTGGGCCCTTGGGGATATCGCTCATAGAAGCCATCCACTGAGTTGCAGTTCTGGAGTCAGGCAGAAAAATACTTGAGTTTGGGACTCAAAAGTGCAGATATTGGTTTAAATGCTTCTACAAAGATCTGATTTAAACTATTAATATGACACTTAGGATCATGATGTAGGTCAGACCTAAATACCATGAACTTTGAGCATGTTGGAATATAGACTGCTATGTTCACCTTGAAAATGAAGTGATGAAGCAGATCACCCTAATAACTTTATCCCACTTAAAACACAGACAATTTTATAAAGGAGAGATCTCTGATCCAGAAGTACCTTGGCAATTAAAGCGAGCACCTCAGCAGAGTGAAGAATAAAGTAAAAAGTGATAAGAAGAAAATGATGACGTATTCACAAATGGATACCAAGACTAAAGGACATGTACCCCATTGATGCCCATCTTTCGGGACTAATCAAGCTCTCCTGGCTGCCTTCAGCTGAGGATAAGGCCCCAGAATTCGCAAATAGCAAACGAGAATCTATAGTACATAAACCTTAATAACTCCTCTCTTTCTGTCAGGCAAGGCAGAAAAACTGCCAAAATACCAAGCTGGAGATCCCTTTTCAGAAAGAGGTTATGCAGATAACATCTTGATTGTCATAAAACCCAAAGATGTGCACATTTTCTAAGAGATTATTTTTGAATGGTACATTTCCAAATCTGATACATCCTAATGGGGTAGTTTAGGACAGGGGTCATATACCATTTTTAATGATTTTTATTAGGCATGGGATGACTTGCTGCCTGAAAAATTACTTCCAAGGGGCTTTTTGTTTCATTCTGCTAATTGATTGCTGAGATGTGAATTTCAATGAACGATACAAGTAAAGCATTTAAACAACTGGAGTGAAATGGCTCCTCTTGATACAAGAGGAAGTTTTTCCTGAAGGGCTTTAGAGGTGGGGTTTTCCTTTTAAGTCTTTTTAATTTCTTTTTTAAATCAGCAGACACATTTGTTGACAATTTCCCTTATTATTAAATTAATATACACAAAATCATCTATCTAGAAATACAAAAGTACTTTATAGGATGTTATTAAAGAATTTATTCCCATAACTCTCAGACTTTACATCCCCTGAGACTTCTTATTCTCTACTGACTAAAAGCATCCACCTAGAGAGGGAGTGAAATCAAATTTAATAAAATTGAGCAGTAATTCTGTAGGCAAGAGTCTGAGGATGGCTGGAGACAGTCCAATAATCAGAAAAGTATGGAGGGTGGGGTAGAGACGTATCAGTCTTCAGAAAAGGGGTTTGCTGAATTGTGTCAAACAGGACACCCATTGTCTTTGCCTGATGTACAACTTCACTTCCTGACCTCAGAGGATTTTGGAAAGGATGCAATTTTCATGAACAGGTGGTGTTTTTTAAAGAAGAGGGAATATGAATGACAGTTTCCTTTACAGGAAAGTGAGAGGCTCACACACAGCAGGTCAGGCACACTGCCCATAACTGAACTGAGCCACCTAAATCCCTCTTAGGAGTATTTTTCACTCGTGCATGCCGGTAAAAAAAAGCTTCAGTGTTAGCTCTCAATTTCTTTCCAAGAGCAGTTTTACCCTTGAACTCAATAGAAGCAGGGCTCTTAAAATCAGTAAAGCTTCATTAACAGTATCATCACTGGGGAGACTCTGAAATGCAGTTCCATGACTGTCATGCCAACCACTGCTTTTTCACACACACCACTGCATCCCCCAGCTGCCCAAGTAAGTTCTTCTTACCAGGTACCACTTGACAGTTGGTGTCACACTGGCAGGGTAAAACCCATCAATGTCTGGACATGTGATCTTCTGATTGGCATGCTCCAAGTAGAACATCTCCTCAGTGGGTTTTATGGAATGGCTCACACAAGAGTGCTGGTCTTTTGGAACAACTTCCAAGGGAAAAGCAACTTTGCTGCAGTAGGTTGTGTTCCTAAGGGTGGACGAGAACAGGGCTGATTAGTTGAAACTTGTTTACTCCTACAGCAGTGGAGTGGAATGAAATAAAAATTACATCTGCAATAACAAGCATCATAGCGCTGATGAGGTATGTACAGCCTTAGCTGACTCATTTATAAATGGAAAAGAAAACCCCACCAGAGGTGGCCACACAAGCTCACAAAAGCCTATAAAGATGACTAACAAGCAACATCCACTCTCCTGCTGCTAAAGCAGATCATAAGGTCAAAGACACAGACAAAAGACAATGTGAGGAAGACCAAAAAGAGCTCTAATGCACAGCAGATGCTACGTTCATTTTGCACCACAGTTAGAGACACTTCTAATTTCCTAGAAGTCTGAATCTCATGAATCTTTGCCAAATTAGCGTGCAGTCAAAACATTACCCCTGCATCTGAAGCTATTTTTACTCTAGACATGCAGATCACTTCTTAATGGTGAGTGCCTGTGGATTTTGCCATGGGCTCAGCAATAATATTTTCACGGACACTTGCAGCAAGGAGAGGCACGCTCATTAGTGTCTGCAAGGCTCCAAGCATTATTGCCATGTAAATTGGCTCAGCACTGAGCAGTCCTATAATTGCAACATTCTTTTCCCATTAATGCTTTTGTAAATGGTAGTCTCCCCACAGAAAGTTCTGGTGCTAACAGCATCATTTCCCCACCTCCACAAAAGTCCTTTGATTGCACTGAAGATGTAGAGAAACTGCATCACACAACCTACCTGAGCATGCAGGTGTAATTCCCAGTGTCATTGAGAAGAGCAGGCCAGAACCAAAGGGTGTCTTTGTCCTTACTGATGTGATTGTCAGGGAGACGATAATTAATGGGCTCCTCCAGATCCCGGTCCTGTGCGATCCTGTACCAGATCAGGGTTAAGCCAGCAGAATGGGCTGTGCTATAGTTGTACTTCAAGAAGGTCTCAAAAAGTGGGCATTTGATCTTGGCAGGTTCCCCATCATAAATTTGGATCTGCTTCATGGTGTCCACACCCCAGTCATCGCAGCGTTCTGCAGCCAGGAAGAACAAGGTGCCTTAGGCTTGCAAGTCTGCAGGAGGAAAACAGTTCTACTTGTGCTCCCCACAGCCCTTGGTTCTGTCCCCATTTAAATCAGAGACAAAACTGTAGTGTTTTCAATGAAAGCAAACTGAGCTTTTATAAAACAGAGCAAGAACATTGTGTTCATTTCTAGAGAACCCGGAAACTTCTGTTTTCATTTGTACACCTCCTACGTTTATGCCAAGCTATTTATCTCTCATCAGGACAATAGAATAGGATATTCCTGCATAAAACTAGGCTTCCTACAGAGCTCCAAGAAAATCTACCACAAAAGTCCTATGTGGGAAGATAAAATTTGGATGACAACAACGCCAGAGGTGTGTGCGCATCCATACACAATGATAGGGAAGGTGGAAACAGACAAGCTGAAATAGGGGGAAAAAAAAATAAATCAAACATCAACCCTCCCTTAGAGCTGGGTCACTTTCCCTGCCAGAAGAAGCTGGATTGTGGGTTCCAGAAGTGAGGACTGTCTTTTTTCCTGTGATGGATTAATGTGACACCTGTGCACACCAGGATAACACAATGAGTACAAGCAGCAATAAGTGACACAGACTGTTGATAATGAAGTTTAGAACTGGAGCCTAGGGGGCAGAAGGAACAGTATGGAGCAGGCAGCAGCAGGTTCTCTTGTATTCCCAGGCAGTGCCCAGGTCCAAACCCCAAGCACAGTTCAACAACAGGCAGCGGCTCAGTGTGGCTCACAGCAGACTTGGACTGACATAGAAAACAGCCAGAATGAGAAAAAGCTGTATAGAGCTTTCTTTCTTTAATTACTTTCTTTTAAAAAATATTCTTGCCATTAGCAAACAGTTTCACCACAAAAAGCACAGTCCAAACCCATTTCTCTTCCAAGGACTCTTCTCCACTCCGTTCCTCCAACCCACCAGGGTGTCCAGGCAGGCAGGGACTCGGTGCAAGCAAAGCACAGTCCCAGGGTGTCAGCAAACCTGGGAGCAACCTGCGCTGTCAGAGCCAACTGAGACACACGAAGAAGCTGCTGTCACTGCACCTCCTGCCTCCCCACGCTGACAAGGCAGAGCACAGCATGGCACACTTCCCAGTGCCTCTCTTGGAGCTGCTGGGAGGCATTTGCTAGGGCAGCCTGACGTCTGAGAACCCAAAATGAGTCAAACAGGAGAGGGGCGTGCTGCCTGCAGCAGTCCTTGGGAGCAGTGTCTCAGCACATCATACACAGGCTCACCAGAAACGACACAGCTAAGCCTCTCCCATTTGCAGATATTAGAAGAACTCAGACAGAGGAGAAACAGAATACAATATGCTCTTTGAGCCCAATTCTTCTGAATTCTTCTGAACTGACTTCACAGGCCCAAAGCAGGATTTCTGGCATTTATTCTTCCCTAAATAGACAGTGGGATGCAGCTTGCCCCCAAATTCATACTTAATTAAAAAAAGCAGAGATAAACCTTTGAGAAGACAGGCCTGCAGCATTTAAAGGCAGTGATGCTAACTCCTGTGGCTCAGCAATGGTTAGTCATGGGCAGGAGGAATCTGGGCCAGTAAGAATAGAAATGTTTTCTGGCGGGTTTACACATAAATGTAAATGCAAGCTGCACTGCTCCTCCTGCAGTATGCCAAACACCCATATGACAGAGTGCTACTTCTGGAGGAAGAGAATGAATTGGGCTAGGAAAAGGTGGTGAAGCTACCCAAAACACAAGCACTTGTTCAGAGGAACCCCAACCCCAAATATCTGGAGAGTGCTCATCATCTAAAAACAAACAGATCTTTCAGAAGTGCACAGCATCACACACTATGGCTGCTACCACAGGCAGTGCTGAGGCTGGAACCACTGCTGGAAGCCTCACACCCTGGGAAGGAGCATAATGACCCATCACCACCATGATCAGGGCAAACTGGAACCAGCAGACTTGCTTTATGCTGGTGGGGCCATGAACTAGGCATGGTCAAGTGTCCTTAGAGTGGTAATGAGACAAATGAGCCTGCAGAGACTGCCTGCTAACTGCATGATAAAGCATGGACTGTTACTCATGGAGACAGGGCATTTTTTTCTGTAAAGAAAGGCTTCCCCTCTGAAAGGAGCAGACCTGGCTCTGTAAATCAGGATGCCCAGGTTCTCTTCCCAGCATCTGACTTGTGTCTCCTCTTGGGCTGCATAAAGGCAAATCATCCTTATTACTTCAAATGGCAGGACTGGGGAGAGAAGAAACTATATAAAACATTACTGTACTGAAATTCTTGGAGTCAAGATCAATGAAATTTGCAATCATGAGCAGCTCTTGCATTTTGCAACAGCCCATAAATCAGCACTCTAAAACTACTTACCCGTTCAACCTGAATGAGTTATTGAAAATAAATACAACTATTTTCTTTTTTTTTCTTCCTAGATTTCTCTAAAACAATGCCCAGGCCTCGCCTTCTTGGCTTGGGAAGAGGGGACTGTTACTGTTTTACTGTAAGAGCTGCACCTGGAGATTTTGTCTCAGAGCTGGCCAGGCTTCAGGGACACTGTCACAGCAAACAGGTGGTGCTGAGGCTCCCCACGTGCCCTGCCCTGGGGTGCTGCAAGCTCTGAGCTGAGCCCCAGACACAGCACATAACTGCTGGTAATGAACAGCTACACCCAGAGCACAGGAGCAGCTGTGCAGTGGGAGATCCCAGGCTGTGCCTCCCTCCCAAGGCAAGGACTCCTCCTGGCTGCCAGGGCAAAGCCACTCAGCATGACTCCAAGGGCTCAGGAAGTACTGCCATGACCCATCACTCAGAGCAGAGATGGCAGGAACACCACAGGCTGCAGCAAAATGTCCCTAACACATAAAACACCAAGGACAGAAACTGCGGTGCTTTGCACAGCTTCCCTCCTCCCTGTGCCATGCTGACAGTTACACTGCTATTTCTACATTTTGGGGTGGTTTACTCCCAAGATAGCCAGGCTCTGCCTAATATAATGTGTGAGAACTGCAGGGCACCCCTCACACACACCTTTGTGAGCCTCCTCCTCCTCACCTGTGACAGTGCTCTTCTCCCTGTGACAACAGCAACCTTTGCTGTGGTGGCACTTCTGCAGCAGAGCCCAGCAGATGGGGCAACATGTCTACACACATCCATTAAGAGGGGATACTCACATTATTATTGCTATAATTTTATTTGCATCCAGCAGCTCCCCACAACATTTTGTGCTCTTTCCACTATTTTAAGGTCTACTGGATATTCAGAGCCGACTTGCTGCTAACATCAGCATGCAACTACTTGTGTGTCAGTCTAAATTTGAGACAGCCTGAATAAAATGGCATGACTGACCCTTCATTGGCATAAAGCAGTCCCAGTAGGAAAAAAAAAATATATACACACATTGATATATCCTGATTCCAGCAACAATGTGATTTGAGGGAGCACTGCAGAAAAAGGATGCAAGGATCCAGTTCTAATTGTGAGAAGGAGCACTAACTTCTATGGTGCTGTGCCCATTTGTAGTAACTGACACTTGTTTTCACTGGCTAAGCTTCAGAAGTGAGTTTTTTCTCTCTTGAAATGCTTCCTGCAAAAAACAGCTGCTGTAGTTAAGAGCAGCTCCTGATTAAATCAACTGGGATCAGCTTCATGCTGTTACTCCAGAGGTTCCCTAACAAATGGAAACTAGAGAGAAGATGGAGATATATCCAACTCCACATCTCTTCTATGCTGCAGCAAATGGAGCACTACACATACACCTGAGGGACACAGTAACATTCTCTAAAAATACACCATCCCACAAATGCACCTTCCTAGAAATGCCTCTGCAAAATGATTTTGAAAGAAGCCACCTTGTCCTCAGTACCAATGAAGAGCACTGCAGCTCCCTTGACCCATCTTACTGCTGAATGCCCTGCAACTGCACAGTGAGCCCATGACCCACAACACCACCTGAGACAGACAACGTGGGGAAAAGGCAAGAAATGGTCCTGTTTGCACAGCCCTGCTTAGGAAAAGGGGTGAGGATCATACAGGCTGCATGGTGGAAGGAAACACCCATCTCCAGAACAGGAAGACAAAGTGCAGGCAGGGCAGAAGGGTGAGGATAAGGATGCCCACCTTGATTTCATGTGCTTCGAGGGGGCCTGCCTTGCATGCAGACTGGGACCATGCAGTGGCAGCAGGACACAAAGCCATCAGTGCTGCCACATTAATGATCCCTGTTCCTCACACCACTTCAGCTGCAGCATCAGATGGGGCTGTACTATCATAGGATGATTTGGTTGGAAGGAACCTTAAAAATCACCCAGTTCCAACACCCTTGCTGTGGGTACAGGAACATCTCCCTCTAGACCCCATTTCCTAAAGACCCATTTAATCTGGCCTTTGTACTTCCAGGGATAGGTCATCCACAGCTTTTCTGGGTATCCTCTTCTAGTGCCTCACCACCCCCACAGCAAAGAATTTCTTCCTAATATCAAATTTAAACCTCCCCTCCCTAAGGAGGGGATCATCCTCCCTTGCCCCATCACTACATGCCCTTGTGAGAAGTCCTTCTGCAGCTTTCTGTACTGGAAGGGCTCTAAGGTCTCCTCAGAGCCATTTCTTTTCCAGGCTGAGCAGCCCCAACTCTCTCAGCCTGTCTTCACAGGAGAGGTGCTCCAGCTGTCAGATCAACTTCATGCCCTCCTCTGGACTCACTCCAACTGATTCATGTCCTTTGTATGCTGGGGACCCCAGAGCTGAACACAGCACTGCAGGTGGGGTCTCGCCAGAACAGAGTAGAGGGGCAGAATCACCTCCCTTGACCTCCTGGCCACACTTCTTTTGTTGTGACCCGTGACACAGTTGGCTTTTTGGGGCTGCCAAGTCACATCTCAACAGGTTCCTACCTTCTTCATCTGTCCCTGCTGCATTACCTTAAAGCAAAGCTGGTATGAGTCAGCCTCTACCCAGGGGGCACAGCAAGGCCAGCCTGTTATCATGACGCATGAATCAGCATCGATAAGGCAGAAAAAGCTGATCACACAAAGCAATTAAACAAGAATTAATCATTACTACCTTAAAAAAATTTTCCTCACCACCATCTTTCAAGCTCAGTCAGTGAGAAGGAAGGAGAGGAAACCAGGCTGAATAAAGAAGCCATGCTGTGAGCACAGGAGGCACCAGCTGTGGCCAACACCACGTGTGGGTGCATCTCCCATTCATGCCAGTGCCAGGAGCACCCACTCTCCTCACTGTGTCTGCATTCTTCCTTTTCCACCCTGCATGAGACCACCCCTGCCTGTTCCCTGGCTGTGTTCTCTGCTCAGTAGTATCCCATCTGACCATACAACAGGGCAGAAGAAGAGAAGCAAGGAAAAAACAAATGAGAAGCTCTGCCCTTAACTGGGAGAAGAGGCACAAACCAAAACACGCTGAGATGGGTGGGAATGACACAGAAGCTGGATCAGGCCCAGCCAAGATCAGCTGGCTCTCACCGTTTGCTCTCACTACTTCTGCAGAAGTGACGGTGGCCACAGAACACCTAAAAACTGGTTGTAGCTGAATGCTGCCTTGGAGGCTCAGCCTAGAAGCTGTGCCAACTCTGCAGAAATTTATATTCTCACTTCCAGTGGAAACGCATCCAAAGAGGCCTCTCATAACCCCAGTGCCTTCCTCCCACAGCCTCTCCAGTAGAGCAAAGAGGTGGAAGTGGTCCTGGCACAAACTTCCTACACAGCCCAACCCCATCCATGTAGTTCTGCTGTGATGGCATTGGTGACATGGTTTTACACTTCTCCCAAGTTTCATCATGTTCATCCTGTGTTGCCACTGAGCTGTGATGCCCCCACAGAAGCCTCTCATTTGGATGCTGCACACTGGGACGGAGTCTCTCTCTCTCCCCAAGTGCTTTTATAATTTGAATAGATAGGACAGCTCAGAAAAGAAAAAGGAAAACGACCTTCTGTTGCAGAATGGCTCCGTTTTGAAAAGCACCTGTACATGGCAGCTGATTAACTTTAGACCGTGAATGTCTAATTTAAACAGGTATGAAAACCTGCCTCTGCAAAGTAATGGAAAACAAACTGACTGCATAAACTGTTGACTTCAGGGGAAGCAGCCAAAGCAAGACAACCAAAAAACTATGATTCTGTAATGGAGCCCAGAGCTTCTGACTCTGCATCGCCTTATCTCATCAAGCACAGCCTGTAACACTGGGTAGTCTTTATTTGTGTCTCTTAGAACTCCTCCACAGTGAGCTCTGTGACTTCACTCTCTATCTGTGCATAAAGCTGTTTACTGCATGTGGCAGAGTATTTTGGTTACCTACCGCAACTGGGCCAAAAAAAAAAAAACCCCCAAAAATTATATTCAGATTTCTCTAGCAAGCTTGACATATTTTTCTGGAGGCTTTCTTTAAATTTGAGATCAAAACAATAAAGGTAGGGGCATGAACTGCTTTCCTGAAGGATAAGAAGAGCAAACAGCTACTTTCCATCCCACTTCATTGAGAAAATCTATGCGTGAAGCAAAGCAGAGCAGCATAGGAAGAGGAGAGGAAATGGAACACCCCATTGCAAAGTCATCTGTAGGAGAGACAGCATGAAAAGGGGTCAGCATCTCATCAGCATCACTGCTGAGCTGTGCTTAAGCTGGCAGGGGCCCTTGCATGCCTGGGACACCACACTGGGACTTGACAAGGTCCAGGCTAAACTCCTGGCTCTGCCAACAGGCTTGCTCAGCTAAACCCATGCAGCCCAGTTACTGCACTTAGCCAGGTGCTCTGTTGCCTGCTTTAAAACACAGTCAGCAATTCTCCCCTGTCCATCCCACAGGGATGCATTACAAAGATGCTGCAGAAGGTGTCCTCGGACAAGGATGGGAACCAACCAAATGCAGCAGGCAGTAAAATGCACTACAAGGGTCCAAGAGTCCAGCAGAGTCACCTGGGTGCCACAAAACATCTGACAGTGAGAGCACAGCCTGCAGCTGTGGCAGGGGGACATGACAGCTCCCTGATGCCCTATTTGACACACACACAGGAGCAAAGGTGACTGTTCAATGCTGTATCAGCAACACACTCAGAAAGGGCTGCTTTCTTCCACACGCTCCTGCACTTCAATGCAGATAGGTCACACCATGATGCCTGCACAGAACTCACCCCTCACAACCCATTTCCTCAGCTGACAAGAAGCAGACATGAGGTTTTATCTCATCAGTGGGCACAGCTCTGTCTGGTGTGGAGGGAGGCTGGCGGCTGTGGGGACACGTCTGCACCCAGGTCAGCTCTGCTCCACGGGTTTTATCTCCATCCACTCCAGGGCTGTGCAGCTTTCAACACCCTCAGTGTCAATGACTTCATGCCCCCATGTGCCATAAACTTCTACAACCACAGAAGCTCACAGATGGGTATGGATGGTTATAAAATCACGTCCTAAATTAGGACAGCAAGAAGCTGAGATTGGAAGAGTAGGAGGAAGTCAGGAAATCCCAGGAGATCATGGTGGGGGAGGGATTTAGTCTCTTTAGAAAACAATAATGCAGTTTAATCTGTTTTTCTTTTGACTTTACACACTAAAATAAGCTTCTCAGCTTCTGGGGCTGTCACAAATCATAAGGAAAATAAGGCGACTGGAACCCCATCAGCAGAGTAAGAGCCATAGAGTAATAATCCTGAGGAGCTGCACAGGGCTTTCCATCTTCAAAGTGTTTTACAGACAGTAATTTATTAATCTGCAAATTTCCCCCGGCCAAAAGTAACTGTTCTGCCTCTCTGCTAAGCGTGAGATCCACAGTGCAGTTCAGCACTCGGGAGAGACAGTGCAGGCAGTGGCTCTGACCTCTGGAGCTAGACCTCTGTTTCTTTCTCACTGCAGCCAGAATTCCACTGCTCCAGCTACCACCTGAACCCAGAAACATTGATCACATCTGGCACTTTGGAACCAACTTCAGAGCAGACAAAACCAAAGTAGCTGAAAGCCTCTGATACGGGGGAGTGTAAATAGACATGTCCACAATCCAGCAAATAACAGCAAAGCCTGAAATAAAGCTCCCAGGAGAGAAACTCCTGGCTGCCCTCCAGCCACTACCTGCCATGCTGGGCTATCATTCTGGCCCAGTCCTGGGCTCATCCTATCACACAGCCTGTCTGATAGCCCCCAAGGGAGCTACAGAAGCATTTCCTATGCACATATGATGATTCCCCCACCAAAGGGCTATTTATGCACAGCAGGTACCTGCTCACACTAGATGGGTCCATTAGATAATCAGCATGAGGCTGCTCCTCCTCTCCTAGCAGCAATATTCTTCTGCTTTTGCAATCCCCTAAGACAGTACTCCCAACCACGGTCATCTCCCCAGCCCTCACACAACAAAAGCTCTTGGAGGGTGAGAGAGCAGCCTGGTTGGCAGAGAGGGAAAAATGGAACAAGAAGCACAATTACAGCCACATCTTCTTTATAAGTCAGTATCTAACATTGGCCAGCTTCGTTCAGAAACTAGAAGATAACATTACTCTGTATTCATAGTGGCTGTTATGTTCTTTGTCCGACTGGTTTTTCATCTCTTTTGAGCCAGTGTATATTTATATGACTTCAGTAGAGCCAAAGAAACTATTGTACAACCAGACCCAGGTCCATCGATTTTTGTTGTCCTCCCCTGGCTATCAGAACATCTGGGTTCATTAAGCATCCTACAACAGGAGTTCCATCTGAAGGATGGCTTAGCCAGGCAAGGAAAGCAGAAGACCTTGAGTACCACTGTAAACACTGACCCAAAGGTCATGAGTGATGCACCCATGCACTCCATGCACTGCAGGTCATGGATATTCTCAAGACCAGGAAAAGATCTGCCCACGCGTTCAGCGTGAGCCAACAGAAGACTCGGGCACCAATTCAGTCTCAGGCTCTACATCTCTTACTCTACACTACTCACATCACATTTCTTCCCTCGTACAGCTTGCACCTCCCTTTCAGCAACTGATTTTGTTTCAGCACCAGCCTCCATACGCAGCAGAAACAGCAGAGCCCAGAGAACAGATGTTTAGAGCCACAGTGCTGTAGGCAAAATCTGGGAGGGAAATAAAGTTTGTGGGTTTGTCTCTCCAGTAGGAAGCAGGGTGAAGCACAGTGTTAAAGCTTTCTGACACACTGCCAGGGAGACTGACAGCCATAGTGGCTTAACTGGATGGAAAGGCCTCTTGCAGCCAGAGCAATGCTGGTGTTTTAGAGCTGAAATTTAGCAAGTGCTGGTTCCTTACCTCCTCTGTAAGCTCACAGAACTTAGGACCAAGCAGAGCTGGTACTCTTGGCTTGGGCAGTCCCTGGTCATTACTGCTGACCAGACTGCTCCACTGGGAAGGATGGCAGAGGCAGGAAAAGTGGCAGCAAACCACAAGACGACTCCTGTTCCTGCCTCCAGCCTTCCTCAGTCCATCCTGGGCTGGAGAGAGAGCTGGTCCCAACAATACAGCATTACATGACTTAATAGTCAAAGCACAGAAAAGGGCTCGGCTGAAATGACAAATCCCTACCAAGTCACACATGTTCAATATCCCAGGAACCAGGTTCCCCAGTGAGAGCTACCCATCTCCATGGCCCTACTTGATGTTAGGTGACCACCAGGGCAGCTGTAGACTGTGCACAGCCCTTCTGCATTCACTCCAGATAAGCTCAGCTCTGCTCCCCCCACGTACATACCCTGCTCCAAGAAGGAAAAGCAAGCCCAAATGTTGTTAACATTTCCAGGACAAGACCACTCTATCATACTGCTATGTATTTATGACTTTGCAAGGGTGAAATGAGCTCCAGTCTCCTTTTGGTGCCAGTCCCAGGAAACCCTGCAGTGAAACAGAGGGCTGCACAGACGGCTGCCCCTCCATCCAAGTACAAACAGCCATCCAAGCCCATCATGAATAACAAAGGACATTCTGACAGCCCAAACCGGTTTATGAAGTCCACGGCACAAAAAGGAAGCTTTGAACTGAATAGTGTGTCTGACATCCACAGACCTGCAGGAAATTAAATGCGTACACTGCAGTGGATTTGCAGGAGAAGTGTATCTTAACTGATCATGTGTCTCATGTATTGAGACTTTACTTACATTCTTGCAGTACCCTACAAGGGTTCTGGCCACCCTGTACAGCAAACCTCTGCTAAAGGAGAAATGTTTAAAAAGTACTAAATGCCCTGCAGAAATGCATGGAGGTTCTGGTTCTGCCAGATCAATTGGCACGAGCCTGTGTGACCTCAATGCCAGGGTGCTCATCTCTGAAATCAGCTTCTCCCCAGACAACTGTGTTAGCTTTTAGAGCTGCTCTAACATTTCCTGGGCAATCCTGATTCAATTGCACCTACCTCTCATTTCTGCCAAATCCCAAGATGACTGCACGTGGGGTGTTGTAATGCTGCCTCAGCAGGAGGAGGATGTTGCGTTGGTGGAGAGCAGAACAGCTCGTCCAGAAGCACAAGCAAAGCAGGGATTTTCCCAGTAAGCAGCTGAGATCCATGTTGCTGGGTCTCTCCTTCCCCACACACTCCTACTGCCTAGGGCTTAGTGAAGGAGACTAGGCCATGTATTCTTTCTCCTTTGCTGTTTCCCCTTTGCTCACCACTTCCACCCAGCCCCTGTTAGCCAGGATGGGACATCCCCCACTAAAGATCACAGCCTACTGTGAGTGCCTGCAGCCCTTGGGCAGCCCAAGGAGAAAAACCTCCCAGGCTTCAGCCTCTGCAATGAACACTGCACTGAGATGAACCTTGCTGAAGTGCACGTTGTGAATCTGGCCCACAATAATTCAGTGTGGTCCAAGAGAGAATGACAGAAGAGCTGTTCATCTGCTCGGGGTATATTGTATCTGCTTGTTTGCCAGCACTGCAGAGGGACAAGAGTTCATGGGGGGACTTGTCAAACCCCTGTACAGCCCTTATTCCTGAACATTTCCCTCCATAAAACCAGCTCCTGTTCTTTCCTCCCTCCCCCTTTCCACTTGCCTCCTGCAAATCATGCTGTCTCCTTCCACCCCCAAATAGGAAGTCCGGAGCCGAGACATGCACAATCTGCCTCTTCACAAGAGCTGGGCTGAACGAGTGCCAGAGGAGCTGCGAGCATGACAACATATTTCCTGTCAGGAAAGTGACTCAGTGAGACGGGTATCAGAGCTCCTCTTACTCTAGAAGTTCCCCTCTCCCCTTGCATTGCTAAGGCATGAGTCAGAATTGGAGAGCTGAATCTCAATCCCTTCCGGATCCAACTGGGGATAGCAGAGTTCAGGTTCAAGCCTGGGTCCTTCCTGCAGCTCAGTGACAAGGCAGCTCCATGGGCCGAGCCCTGGATTCACCCCTCACAGAAAGGCAATAATGATACTGACAAAGGGGACAGCTGGAGTTTGCAAAGCACTTTTAGGTCGAGGCGCTGCTGCTATTTGCTCATGCACTTCTTCACACCACACTGGTCGTCTCTACACAGAGCATTGTACAATAGACCCCAGAACCAACACTGTGTTCATGCATTTTACTAAAGTATTTTATACACAACCATTTAATCCAGAAATACTGCAAATGCTCAAAACTCACTGCAGACAGTTTTCTTCTCTGCACAGTAAGTGGGCAGGTCCATCACATGTCACGTCCTTACCTGAGCCTCTGCTGAGGGTGACCATGGACAGCCAGAGCGAAACCAGCAGGACACTGACCATCTTCATCCTGGGAGACAAAGCACACAGACCTGGTTATTTGACACTGTTTTACCACTGCAGGCCATTTTTAAACTCTGTGTGTTTATTCCTCCATTCACCCAATGATCCTTTAATTCTGGCACATCCCTGTTTTATTTCATTAAGATTCCTTAAGAACAGCACCCTCATGGCAGCATCACTCCACCTGCGGGCAGCTTGCCAAGCCTGGGAGGTGATGGCTCTGAAGAGGACAGCCCAGCTCATTGACTTCAGTCACCAGAATGGTCTACATCAGGGAGCACAAGGAGTCAAATGGATGTTTGCAGGCTACAAATCCCAAGCTCTGACTCCCAAAAGAAGAAGAAGGTCCTTTGCCAAGACCTCCTTCTGGTCATCTCTAAGAACAAGTGCAGAGAGCGCTCGCAGTGGCTGTGGCACATCTGCACTGAGCGCGTGTCCGACACTGACAGGACAGCCTCACCAGAGCAGTCCCAAGGTGTGCTGCCAGTGACCTGCAAAGGGGTCAGCTGCCAGAGCCTGCTTCAACCTGCTCCTGCAGGCAGTGGAGGCAAGACACCAGCTCTTCCCAGTCCAACCCTCCTTGGAACTCACAGGAGTAAACAAACGCCAGGTTTGTACACTTTTCAGAAAGGATCTAAACAAAGGCTTACACTTTCTAAGCAGCAGTGATAAGCAAAAAACAATCCCAAACTTTTCCATTCCCACTACAGAACACAATTTCCTGTAATTTGAGATAAATGTACACTGCCAGAGTTTCACCGGCTGCCCACTCCAGTATCTGGCATTTGGCTCTCAGAGCTGCTCACTCACTGGAATTAAATAGCCCTCTGTTTCTAGGTTTTTCAGGATGCAATTTATAAGCTGGTAGTCATGAAAACTGACATCTACTAGATGCTCTCATTAAAGGGGTTAAGGTCACATTTGATATTCCTGTGTGCTGTCAGATCACAAAGGGAGAAGAGATGGTTAAAAGGCTGAACTTCATCAAAGCATCTCAGCTCTGCCAGGCAGATGCAGTAATGAGCATGGTGATACTGTCAGGAATGTGCTCATGAGATGACAGAGAAACCTGCTCCATCAGGGTGTGTTAAAAGTGTGGGGGGAGAAGCCACAGAGCTCCCTTAAACATTTCCCTCAAAAACCTGTCCAGAATAGAAGCAGTACACAGAAGGGCTTTGAGCATAAGCAGAGAACACCTAAGATTGCACAGATTGCAGAGATTAACAAGAATGCGACACGTGAACTGCACTACTCAAAACCCAGCAGCGGATATTGAATCCTTCCTTTTCAGTGCTTACATCTGAAAAGCCTTTGTGTGATGCCTTCCCTCTGCTGGGCTCATCTCAAAGAGACAAAGGAAATCTGAAGCATGCCTGTTCTTCCCTGCACAGTCCATGGAAAGGGCTGCACACTGCCTCTGAAGCCATCAGGCTTTCAAAAATGGTCAAGAAGCAAGGAAGAAAGTGAGAATTTTTTTCCCCTGGGGTCCAGTTGAGAGGGCTGATCATCCCCTACCACCTTCCTCCAAACTGAAATGCCAGCTGCTTTTCAAACCCCTCTCTATTGCCACCTACAACCAGTTGCCAACATTACTTAAGACTCCATAGGGAAGAAACAATATTAAGTACTCCCACCCCTTGGAAATGCTGAAGAAAGAGAAAACATTTTTATGCTATCAGATAAATGGACAGAGAGATCCAACACGCTGCACTTCTGGCAGGAATGAATAAACTTTTGGTAACTGAGATGCTTGAAGAGAGGGGATGTAAAGAGTGGCAGGGAATCATTCCCATAATCAAGATCCCTCTTGGTTCCCTCTCCGTTTGTCATTAGCTAAATGCACAGTGTGTCCTAACTCACCCTTATTTTCCAGTGACTCTCTCCTGCATTTTGCACAAATCAGACTGAATTCAGCCCTGAAGCAAGCAGGAACAACTACGGACTTTGGATGAGTTTCCCTTGTATTGAGCAAGGCCATTTGCGTGGCCTGAGGCCAAAATAAACTACTACATTTCACTTGGTGATACATGAACTCTGCAGTGAGCTAATATTTACATCCATTAGCTGAGCTCACAGGAACATGCTCCTTTCAACTGTCTCACAGAGCC
The DNA here is from genome assembly GCA_013400635.1 of Hypocryptadius cinnamomeus. NCBI lineage: Eukaryota > Metazoa > Chordata > Aves > Passeriformes > Zosteropidae > Hypocryptadius > Hypocryptadius cinnamomeus. The sequence continues at coordinate 306,448 of VYZP01035265.1, read as the reverse complement.
ACCAGGTCTCCATTCCCATGAGCAAGGTATCCAAGATTTCCATGCTCTGCCTACTAGTAGGAAAATCCTTTTTTTCTTGCTCTACCCAGCCATAAAATCAGAAGCCTTACACACAGAGTGATTTACTTCTGGTTCATTCCAGGCTTTCCAGAGATCTTATCAGCGGAGACAGACAGACACAGAGCCTGTCAGATTACAGCAATTTCTCCATTACAGAGAAGGGACACAGCTGACCACGGCCCTGGCTGCTCCCACTCTACACAAAATGCAAAGGACCATGGAAGGGACAGGCACAGAGTCAAGGGCTGGTCAAGGGGAGGCATCACACCTTCCTGGATGCCCTGACCATGCCAGAATTTGCCAGCCCAGCTCCATTCCTGTGGCACACGATTACTCAAAAATACTCCAAAACCCAAATAGCTCCAAACCTGTGCTATCCCCCAGATAAAAAGGTCTCCCCATAGCAGTCCTGTGGTGACACAGGAGAAGAGCATTGCATCCTGCTGCAGAGAGGCGTGGGTTTTGCAATGCCCTTAAGAACCTGACACCACAGGACTACAACCCACCCTGGTCTTGCCAGGAACAGAAGAGTTTTCTCAACTTTTCCCAGCAACCTGATTCTGTGTTTCATGACAGGACAGAGCATGTTGCCATTTTTCCTGCCTGTGATGCAATTCCAGTGGCGTCTGATGAAGTTCTTGTGCAATTCTGTAGAACTGCACCAAACCCTGCTTCTATGGTTGCAACCGAAGGAGCCAGAGGCCAGGGAGTGCAAACCCAGGCTGCAGCAGAAGGCTTCACCTAACTGCATCCACCCAGTGCAAATAAAAATAAAAGGATAATAAAATCAGTGAGCAGGAGAGTTCACCAGCTCAGAAATCACACTGCAGCTAGAAAGCAGGCAATCAGAGCAGCCAGAAGGGAGCTGGAGAGCTCTGATACATCCTCAGCATTCCAGGAACTTCTCATGAGACCAATATACTCTGAGGTGCTCTTAATGTCTCCATAAATTAACATTTTAATAATAATTCATAGAGCGGTTAGGGAAAATGATCCATCACAGCCCTTGCTAGAATTTTTTTTTAAGGAACTTAACTGGAAATGTTCACTTTGTTTCAAATCAGAAATTGTTCCCTTTTCCTTCCGGAGCACTTTTTTCTTCAAACTTTCACCTTCTGTCTACTGAGGAGCAAAGAAAAGTGGGGTGGGGGGAAGCACAATCATGGAAGTGTCTCATGCTCTTAACATCAAAGGGGATGGAAAGTCTAATTTTTTTCATTTGATACTCGTCACAAGTGGCATTTCTGTCAGAAAAAAACATGAATATTTTTATATAAAACACCTTTTAACAAAACACCCTTGCCAAAGAGACCTCAGCAAGGCATCATTCCCTCCTGCCTTTAGCAGCATGGACTCTGCAAAGCCCACACACTTTACCAGCAATTATAAAACCAAAGACACATGTCAAATAATTAATGAAGAGAACTGCATTCAAAGTAACTACTGCACACCTATTCTCAAAGACACTGTACCAATTCTACAGAACAATGCTGCATTTTCCAACAAAAATGCCTTTGTCCCTCCTAACCTGAGGCCTCTAGGGAGAGCTGATAGGTTTTTTGCTTTTCATGGAGAAGTCACACTATGGCCTGCAGAACAAAAGCACCCTTCAGAACCTTGCCACTAAGTGCTCTGACTGAAAGGGAGTGTAAAATAAAGCAGTTTCTGAAAGAGGAAATAAATAATTTCAGCCAAAGCACATTTTGCATAGTATTTTCTTTCTGTAATTCTGCCCCAACTCAAAAGCATTTGAGAGCCCCAAAAAATGGGATACAGACACGGGGAGGTTGGCAAAATCCGGAGTGGGCTAGCTTAGGAAATGCTTTGGTTCTATGCCACATGGACTTGGAGATGAAGGTTGATTGATGGGCTGCAGAGCAGAGCTGGTGCTCAGGAAAGGGGCTCAGCTCTCTGCTCCCAGTCACAGTGTGCCCACAAGCCCTGGGTCCCTGCATCATCCCACAGCAGCACTGGAGAAGGCTGCTCGATGAGTTTGCTGGGTTTTCTTATGGGGAAAAACAGATGTACAGTTCAAGTAAATTCAAAGAATCCAAAAGGCAGACAAAGGGCAGCCTGAAAAAGCAGCTGCAGAAAAGTAACAGCAAAAACACTAATGGAAAATGGGAAAAGGCCCTTCAGCCCCCCAGGAAACACTTTTGCTTTTCAGTATGTGCAGAAGTAAGTCAGACAAAAGGAAGAATTACTGTAGCATAAACCATCTTGGTGCCACTTAGCCAGGGTTTGCACAGTGTCTCTCTGACCCTGTGTCTCCTCCAGGGGCCACGTGGGCACTGCCTGGCACTGCCCTCTGCTGTGGTGTCCATGGTCCCACTCTGTCCTGCCCGAAGTGGAGCCCCTCCTGCACACAACTGGTCAGTCCCAGGGACAGCCCTCCAGAGGAACAGAATGTGACACCTAGGCAGAAAGACAGGCCATGGCTTTTGGAAGTGCAGCCTTTACTGCCCAGGAGGAATAACCACATTCATGACAGTTTTCATCCCCAGACAAATTTCATCCCAGGAACAGGGCAGGGAGGAATCCAGCAGCAGTTTGATGATGAGCACCAAAAGCAGCTCGCAGCACTTTCCCTGCTCTCGTGCATGCTACGCCACACTCATCACTTCAAACTCAGGCACAGTGACCAGAGGGCCCCAATGCTGTCCTTGGAAAAAAACATTCACATCTCTCCTGAGGGCAGGGGGCCCAATTTGTCTTGGCAGCAGCTCCCAAATAGCCAGGCACATTTCAGTAGGGGTCAAGCAGAGCTGAAGCCTGCCCTGCAATCAGGGATATCACAGGAGCCATAGGTGTGACCCAGTCACTGCATCTACTGGTGACACATCTAAGGCAGGGACCTGCAAAATCACTGCTGGAGTCCCACCTGGGCCAGGGCAGCTGCACTCACTAGGCCATCGCACGCCCGACATCAGAGCAGGCTGAAAGGAATTTGTTCTGAAATACTTCTATTACAAAAGTAATTTATGTCATCAGAACCACAGGAAATGCTGAAATTTGAGCAGCCTGAAAGCTTTTCACCAGCTAGAATCACAGCAAATATTATATACCTGCTTTTGCAGAGGGGAGAAGAATTAAACTAGTGGGAGTCAGATGGAAAGTTGCCCTGGTGAGAGGTGTCTCCTGTCACCAGCACAAAGGATTTTCTGCCTTGCTTGGTCAGACCTGGCCATTAGCACACAGCTTCACAGCCAGAGCTACTCAGCACCCTGAAAAATACCAAACCAAAATCAAACACACAACAAGAAAATCTGGAAATAGTCTTCTTAACCAGTGGCTCTGCCAGCTCACTGCCAGCCAAGGACATGACACCAGGCATCGTGGTGTCACCCACCACGGCCCCTCCCTGGCTTCCTGCCTGCACATCCAGGCCAAGGGCTGCAGCCCAATGGCTTTTTAATAAAGACATTTTACAAAATCCCCAACATGGGGATGAACAAGCTCAGCAGTGTGATGCTCCAGAGCCACCATGGGAGGTGATCCCAAGCTATTTCTCCTTCAACAGAGCAGCACAAATTGCAGAAGCAAGGCTGCCCTTCCAGGACCACCAAGAGCTCCCCAGGGCAGAGATGGCAGCAGCCTGCCCTCAAGCTCAGAGGTTCAGGAAAAAGTGTGGAGACTCATTCACAGTGAGTCATTCCTGGGAGCTTCCTTGGTAGTGTAAGATTTGCCAGTGCCAGTGCCAATGTTTGGGACATGGAGGTGAGATTTCCAGGCAGGGAATTTGTGATTTGCTATTGGCACTTACATACCATCTCCTGGCATCCTTTTGGCTCAGCAGATTTAATGCTAACAATGAGAATTCAGAGGAAGAAGGTTTTTTTCACCCTCACAAAAGAAAGAAGTGCAATCTAGGCATGTGGAGAGAAGTGGAGGGAGGGCTTGAAAATGTACCTGAAGAAATTTGTAATCTCCTGCTTCCCTTTGCAGTTCTCCTGGGGTCCTCTCAGGACTTGGAAAAGCAGAACTGCTAGAGATCTTGCGCACTGCTCTGCTGGAGTCCAGGGTGCCACTGATTATACCCTGCCACCAATTTAGCAGGCAGAGCACACTACATTTCACACATCGAAAATAAACGAGCTCTCTGTCACCTCTACAAAATATGCACACCTGGACAAGTCAAATAAGCAGCTGGGACTATTGCCTAGAGATCTGTGGAGTGGGCTGGAGAGGGGCAAGTAGTGCCACAGCTATAAAATCAAACAGCATGGATTACAAAAGGATCCACGCTGGCCACTGAGCAGTTCAAACACTAAGCTACAAGAGCACTTCTGTGCTCAAGCAAAAGGTATCCAGCTAAGATAGTCTACTTTTTATGTGTGAATAGCCAAGGAATGAAAAGTTTCCAACTGTGCTTCAAAGAGAGCTGAGATCTTCCATGAAGCCAGACACAATGCTTCTATTTTGGACAGCTATGTTATAGTGAAGGGAGAGTTCTGAGAAACACACACGTATTGTGCTACCACAAAATAAACTGAGAAACCAATCTTTGCACAGAAAAAAGGAAATCTGCAATCAGCGTGGCCCAAAGACCTGAGAAGACTTAAGGAGTCCAAAGTGAGATCCCCCCTCACTGGAAAAGTTCCAATTAACTGTCATGGAACACTTGCAGGCATCTGACAACAAGCATTTAATTTATCCATTCTGCCTCCTGACCTTTTTAATGGTTTACAATGTAAGCAGCTCCACTACCCTCCCTAGGAGGTTGTTCCACTGCCCCAGTGGACACAGCAGCACATCCACACTGTGCATCAGATTGCACAGCAGCAGCCCCAAGCTAGCTCAGCCAAGTCTCTAAATCCAGAGATTACAATGCAGATTTGAGCAGGTCTTCAGATGGGCTTAATGCCTTTTTCAGGACAGGCCCAGGACTCTCAAACCCCAGAGCAGCTTTCCCAGGAGGTGTCTCCTTGCAAGGCCAGCCTGGTCCAACCAGTGCCCTGCAGCCCCACTCCCCATCTCCCCTGTCACACCAGGGGCTGCACCCAGCCGTGCTCAGCACCACCTGCAACAGCCTCTCAGTGTCAAAAACACTCCAAGAGTTTCTTTTCTTAAATTCAAGCCCTTGCTGGCAGCTACATACCTGCTCCTTCACTTCATCTCCTCCCCACACAGCACTAAGTGCTTGAGCACCAGATTCCCAGGATGGCTGCTCCATATTCAGACAATATCCTTCCCTTCTCATTCCTCCAGAGAGGGACACAACAGACAAAAATCCTCCAAGCACCACCATGCTCCAGAGCACATCACTGTCTTTCACTTCCCTTCCCAAGAATCTGGTTTCCTGTGGTGCCACAGATTCCTCAGGCAGCTGCAATGTCTCCAGCACTACCACCAGGTTTGCCCGTGCTGCTGCCAGTGGGAAGCCCAGCTCTTCCTGAGGCATAGGAAAATGATTTCCTCAAGTGACTCTGGGGATCCTGGGATAAGCAACATATTCAAGGGTAAGAGCAAGTCAGATGAGTTTTTCTTCTTCAAGTTTGGGCCACACAGCATTTCCACACCTGGTACTTATATTAATCATGTTAATTTAATCCCATTTAACCTTACAAGTAAAAGCAAACAAGAATAAGACATCAAGATGCTTCAATCCCTGTCCTGCAGCTCAGACAGGCTGCTCCAAGTGTGCTTTATACATCAATCAGTTTAAAGCAATATAAAAATAGAAAGCCCAGGAGCTACCAGCCTCCCCCAAGACAGCACCTCACTTAAAAGCATTTCTCTGGAGGTCCTTCCAGCCCTCCACATTCTCAGCCCACCCACTTGGTCCTCCTGGTGACTATCAGAGCAGCTTTCTTTTTCATACCTGTCCCTTTCTGGCCAGCATAGTATAGTTGCATTCTGCAAAGGGGACTAGAAAAACACACACAGAAAAAAGGAGTAGAGAAACAAGAGTGACACAATCCTTCCCCCCTCTGTGATGTGAATTCCTTTTGCTCCCCATGTCTCTAACATTTCCCTCTGCAAATATTTGGTTGCACCATCACAGGGAACTTGCTCAGGCTTTGCCTGTACTGGCCCCATCAGTGCATCTTGAAATTCAACCTTCAAAGAACAGCACCCTGAAATTTGAAGCCCAGGAGCCTCCTGTGAGAAAGTCTGCTCTGTGACCCACAGCACCTACACAGTGGGAAAGCTGAGCTGGAGCTGCAGGCAGCAGTATGCTGTGACTGTCATCAATATTAATTATTTGGGGAGAATATGATTGATCTCACAAGGGCAATGAATTCATTTCTCCAGCTGAATGACAAACAAAAGGCAATACATGCGCTGCTGACATTTCCAAAGGCTACGAGGTGCAGAGACACAAGGAAATACTGCTATGCACTAAAGCCCTGCTGCAAAGGGCCAAAAATCTGGAAAGCCTCTGAAATGTTCATTTCTGAGCACCTTCAATGCCAGGAAGCAGATGCCTTCATATTCTCAAATCTGTGCTGACCCCAGCCCTGGGCTGGCTCTCATCTTTGCATTGAGAAGAAGTAATCACTGAGGATCTTTGGGAAGTTGGTGTTGTGGTTTGACTCTGGCCCAAGGCCAGGCACACACAAAAGCTGCTCGTTCACCCTCCCCTCCTGTGCCACAGCTGGGCAGAGGAGAGAAGAAATTAATGAAGGGTTCATGAGTTTAGATAAGGACTAGGAAAAAACACTCCAAGAGCTCAGCTCAACAGGCTCAGCTTAGAGGTACAAAGTGAATTTATTACCAGCAGAGCCAGAAGAGGATAATGAGAAGTAAGAGAAAGCCCTTAAACCACTTTTTTTCCCCGAACCCCTCCTTCCTTCCCACAAACAGCACAGGGAGACAGGAGGGAGGTTTTGGGTCTGTTTGTCACCGAGATTTTCTTCTGCTGCTCCGGGAGAGGAGTCCTTCCCCTGTGAGCCCATGGGGTCCCTCCCACGGGAGACAGTTCTCCATGAACTTGTCCAGTGTGGGTCCACTCTCACGAGCAGCAGTCCTCCCAAACCTGCTGCAAGGTGAGTCCCTCCCACGGGCACACAGCCCTCCCAAAACTGCTGTGCCATGGGTCAGTCTTCCACGGGGTGCAGGCCTCCAAGGACAGGCTGCTCCAGCCTGGGAGCAGGGCCCTCTCTCTCCACTGGGGCTTCTACTGGGTCACAGCCTCCTCCAGGCATCCACCCACTCCAGCATGGGCACCTCCCCATGGGCTGTGGATGGATCTCTGCATCCCCCCTGGATCCCCATGGGCTGCACGTGGATCTCTGCAACCCCCTGGATCCTCACGGGTTGTGGGTGGATCTCTGCATCCCCCTGGATCCCCACTAGCTGTGGGTGTATCTCTGCATCCCCCTGGATCCCCATGGGTTGTGGGTGTATCTCTGCATCCCCCTGGATCCCCACGGGCTGTGGGTGTATCTCTGCATCCCCCTGGATCCCCATGGGCTGTGGGTGGATCTCTGCATCCCCTGTGGATCCCCATGGGCTGCAGGGGTTCAGCTGCTTCACCATGGTCTCACCAGGGCCTGCAGAGGAATCCCGGCTCCAGCCCCTGGAGCACCTCCTCCCCTCCTTCCACACTGGCCTTGGTGTCTCCACGTTGTTTCCCTCACACATCCTCACCTCCTCCTCTTCTCAGACTGGAAGGAAAGCTGCACCTGCCCCACTTTGTCATGATCCTCCTCCCAAATACGTTATCACAGAGGTGCCACCAACCTCTCCAACTGGCCCAACCTTGGCCAGCAGCATGTCCATCTTCAGAGCCACCAAGGACCAGCTCTGCCAGACATGGTGGAAACCTCCAAAAGCTTCCCACAGAAGCCACTTCTGTGGCCCCCCATCACCACCAAAAACCAGGCCATGCAAAAACCAACACAGGTGGGTTGAGTTTCCCTCCTGCTCTTTGACACTTCATGTCAGCAACTACAGAGCCATTGCACCTGACAGATAAGGGGGCAAAAAAAAATTTCTAAGGGGGAAACATTACCCTCCTGGACTATTGAACAGGGCTGAAATGCAAGGTACAGCTCCCCTGTGCAATGGGAGCAAAGAAAGACACAGAGAGCCTGGAGAAAAGCGTTTCTATCTCTCCATAGGGTCAGGAGTCTGTGTGTGTGAAAACTACCAAGGAGACAGAGTTAACCAGGCTCCCAAAATTCCACACAGCAATTCCACATAGTGAGAGAGGACAAGGAAGGAGGAGAAAGGTAAATGAACTGGGGCTATTTTCTCGAGAGAATGGATATGGGGGAAATCCCATCCCAGTCCATAGGGATGTTATTCCATTGGAGTCTGAGTTCTGTCCTTCAGTCACCCCAACACATCAGCTCAAATGCAACCAGCACAATTTGCTAGAGCAACACATTTTGGGATCCAGCAGCACGTCTGTGTTCATTCAGAGAGGCTGGGTGCCCTCAAGACCTCCAGAGCCTGCCAGCCAGGCAGCAACATCCTACTCCCACTACCCAGATCCCCTCTTAAAAACAAGGGCTGGGAGGGATCTGTGCTTGAAGGAAGAGGGGCTATTTCTCAACAGAACAAATCCAATTACTTGTATTGGAGTGAATTTGCATGGCTCTTACTGACAAATAAGTATTTTTTTACACATCTCAGAGCTTTGACTCAACAGATTGCTAATAAATTCATGTAGGTGGGGCTCTGGATGTTACTATGGTGGGAGGGAGGTGAGGTTTTACTTTTTGCAACAGGACTAACCTGAGAAAAAATAACTGGGAATTTGGACTCCTTACACCGCCATTTACTAGGCTCCTGTAAGTCTCTAAGGTTGAAAATTTTAAAAGAGTCTCTAGTTTAGGGTAGAAATATTAATTTCTGGCTAATAAACATGAAATCTGTATATAGGCATCAATCACTAAATGCAGTGCGTGAAAAATTGTAGTGCCTCCCTGATAATCAGGCATTAGAGAACTTATAAATGGCTGGCCCCTGAACTGAGTACATTAGTAGAGCCTTCTGAAATGTGTGCCTCTGTTTCCCCAGCCACATTTAGAACAGCCTCTCCCCATCTCACACCCCAGCAGTGCATCTTAATATCTCTAAAGTGCTTAGAGATGCTGAGATGAAAGATAACATATGAGTGCAAAGTATGGATTAATTCCCTGAGCTCAACAATCAGTGGAGCTGATGGGGCTAAAAGTAACACATACCCACCACAAAAAACTGGGGTTCTGAACCTATCTTAAATAGTAGCTACTTATGAAACAGGTCCCTTGGAACAAGTAATTTTGGGGCTGGTTAGTTGGGCACATGGAGCCCCAGCAGGCAGGAAACAGAGAAATGCAATACACTACTATGAAAAAATGGATGCTTTTCCAGAAGGTTTTCAACCTGTTCCTATAGAATTTGGTGGTGTGATTTAAACTCATTTCAGTTAGAGCTGCTCACATTTTAGCAACCACCACATAAAGAACATGACCAAACATAATTTGAAAAGCTATTTCCATTTCTGTTTGTTTTTATAAATTATTAAAAATCCAGTTTAAATAGTGCAAAGAAAACTTTAAATTGAGCAAGATAAGTTTTGGCATCCTTCCAAGTAGAAGGCAAACCCCAAAATGTTACTGCAAATCCAACAGATGGGCGTTATTTTTCACGCTTTAAAACCTCATTCCTTTGCACTGAGATTAACTGTAATTAGCTCTTTATTTACATCTACAACAAAAAGTAAAATGATAAAGAAAGGCACTACAACCACAACTCACAGGCAGAAAAAGGCCAAAAAAAAGAAAACCAACAAAAATTCCCTCTGAGAAGAAAACATGTATTTCTTGCCAAGCAGCATAATTGTTACAAATATACAGTTAAACAACTCCACAACATCCTGTCAGCACTAAGGATAAACATTTAAGTCACAGTCTTGCAAGCCTTTACACACAAATTGATCAAATACCTACGAATCTTTCTCAGAACACTGGAAAAATCTCGCATCCCTCTAAATAAACAGCATCAGGCCTAAGAGAGGCAAGATACTCCACTACACTTTTATTTCAATAATGCAAGGGATTAAAGAAAACTGTGGGGAAAACAAACAAACAAACAAACAAACCCAGCAGCTTTCCTAGATAAAGAGGTATTAAAACCTACTGTTTTTTCTTTACTTTTTTTTAAAGCCCTCTTCTAATTCTGATAACACCTTGGCTTAGTAAAGCTGAAGAGGCTCCTTCAATATTTGTGTAAGTGAATGATTCACGTTGTATCTTCGTGTTTCAGCTGCAGAACAGCAAAGCTGTCCAGGGAGCTGCATGGGGAGCCCAACTCCATGCTTTGACCTGGCACTGCCAGGCTGCACCACGGAGCTCCCACCTGCACCCAGAGAGCCCCTGACCCATGGCCACAGCCAGCACTGCAAGGGTTAAACAGCAGAGCTTGCCCAGCCCATCCTAAACAAGCTGTCAGCAGTGAAAGAGTGAGTGGGCTTGAAGGCAGCCTCAAATGCTTCTGAACCAACTGGAAACTCTGCCATGGCAGCTCAGGGCTCCCAGTACCTGTGATGGGCATGGGACGGGGCGCTGGGGCATGCAGGGCTCCTGCCAGGCATGGATGGCAGTGTGGGCACCTAGGGAGAGCTGGGAAGAGATGGCAGCTCCTGATGGCCCTACTCTGAGTGGGATTTCCAAGCTAATGGCTCTCTGGCACCTTCCCAGTGTTCCCAGGAGAAGGAGCCACCTACCACTTCCCTGCCTGAGCCTAGGATTCATGGAAATGTCTTATTCTCTGCTGCAAATAGAGCGTTTAAGTTAACAGTCTCTTTTTGTTAACACATGTAAATGTAAAAAGACTCCATAAGAATCAATGTAACTTTTTCATCTAAATATCAAGTCAACACATAAGAAGACAGAGTAGAGGGAGGTAGAGAAGAGGAGGGAGGAAGAGGGAGGGAGATCCAAACACCAGGGACATTGAATCCACTCACTGCAAAAGTTAAGGACTGAAATAATTCTCATTTACTTATATGAGAAAGTGAAGCTCTCACTTTCTCACTCTCTCCTTCTCTTTCCCCAACGCTGTCAGATACTTCTATCTTTAGCCAATTATCCTTGCTGTAATTTTCTTTAAATTGTAATTGGATAATCATCCAGACTCAGGGGAAACCTTTGTCAGAGGAATTCCTGGGGATATATTCCCATTTGATGAAACTGAGAGTTGTTAGGTTAACAAAGGACTGACTAAAGACATGATTCTTCACTTGTAGTGAAAATACTGTTTTACAAGCAACTATTTTTAGAGAACGCTGTAACAAAATACACACACTTGTACACTCATTTTCCTGTATTTTATTTTCGGTAAAATCAGACTCCGAAATTATGAATATCATGTTCTGTGCATGTGTCTTATTGGGACCTCTGAGGCTGAACACAGTAAGCACAGTGGCCAAAAGCGAAACTCCCTAAAGGGCAGGCACCACTGAAGTCATTTCCCCAAATCAGTTCCCTTCCTGCCCTCTCTCTGGCATCTGGCTCAGGCACGTGCAAAAGCCTCACACAGACCAGCACTGTGGCTGAGAAACGTCAGATTAGCCCTCTGCCTGGCAAAAGCATTGCTGGGGGTGGGGAGAAATCCTAAAATACCTCCCAAAAGAAGAAGCTGCTTTGTTGCAGTTTAGCAGGGAATCTCAGCCGCAGGTTTTGCTGATGGTGGAGCAGAACAAAGCAGCTACAAACCAGGGATGGCAGAGCCCCACCTGCACACAGCCCCCGAGCCTCCTGCAGGGTGTGGAGGAGGGTCAGCTCAAGAGTGGCACACCTGAACCAGCTCTGCTTCCTTCTGCCTTGGCAGCTGTCCCACTTTGCCCAGCCAGAGATGCTCCAGCTCACCTCCAGGTACAGAGCTGCCACCAGCCAGGCTGCAGCAGCCTGGCAGCACAGAGGACACAGGCTCTGCTCATGGGGCACTGAAATCCATGAGCTGTGGCAAGAGAAAGAGAGGGGAGGAAGGAGGAGAGCAGAGCTGCGCTGTAGAATGTGTTTTAGTTCCCAGATAACGTGGCGCTGTTCACAGATTTCAGCTTATACAGGCTTTTCCCTATTTCTATTTTTATTCCCAAAGCACTCCCCATTACTGTATGATAAGGAAAAAAAAAAAAAAAAAAGACATGAATGCATTCACATGCTGATATAATCTTCCTAAGTGTCCACCTGGCTAATGCAACCTGCGCTCTGAGAGCCAGGCTGGGGCACCTCCTCTCCCACACCACCAGTCACAAGGGCTTTATGGTAAGTTTTTGCAAGTCAGAGTCTTGCTGAAATGGGAGGACACTTGACAAGACAGGGGACCCAGGACACACAGGGAAAGAAATATGAATCATGTGCCTGCCAAAATAACCAACAGAGAAATCCAAACAGAAGTGAGAAGAAGGAATAAAAACTCAAATTTTGAACTCTTATTCTGGAGGAATATAATTCTTCCTCCCTAGAGCTGGCATCTGGTTCATGCAGGTCTTGAAGGAATAAGGCTAGGACAAAATCTTTCTGCCTCATTCTTCCTGAATGCTTATTTTAGAGCTTAAAATTACAGCTCTGAGGCCAGCAGGGAGGCATTTCCCACACCTCCAAGTATCCAGGCTGCTACACCACTCCCACTACCCTCTTAAGTCTCTTATCTGTGTGTGCTTTGTGGTGCCAGGTGCTTTGGGCAGTGCTACCTGACCCTGGGGATGAGGCTGCTGGAGCCCAGAGCAGGGCAGCACTCATCCCCACTGCACGTGCTCATGCTGAAATGCAGAATACCCACACAGACCAACGGAGTCTGGAAAGGGAGAGCCCCAAAGTGCTCATATACAAGCTTCCCTTCCACACCATGGGGGCATCAGAGGACCTTCTGGACTCTGGGGAGGCACGGACAGACATCAGCAAGCATCATATCAAATGCAGACACTTTGAACTCAAGCTAGAAGCAGACATGGAAAGCAATCCCAGGGCTGTGTGGATGCAGCCCTGCCCTCTGCCTTGCACAGAGGCATGGAGTTAGAAACACAACCTCTCACCCCACAGCCCCTTGTCCAGCTCCATGCAGCAGCTCCCACCTTCCCAGCTTAACATTTCCCAGTCATTGCAGTGCCCTGCAGGCTTCCACCACCCCAAGTCCTCTCAGGCTTACTCTCCATGTCCCTATTATCCTCCATCCTTAGCTGCTCCTCCAGACAAGGTGATCCCAGCAACAACACCGTGCCTACTTCCAGGGAAGAATATCTGGGTTTTAGAGTTTAATCCTCTCTGCTTGCCCTCTCCTGCTCACCACAGGCAGGCAATGGAGACAGAAAGCAGGAGCCTTTCCAGCACCAAGCCTGCCCACCCGAGAGCCTGTGGGCTGGAGTGATGCTCTCCATGAAAACAAGGGATGCCTTTCCTGCAAGGAATACAAGACAGCAAGTAAATCTTCCAGAGCTGCCAAAAGCAACCTGTTATAAATGACCCTCTAAGTTATGAGATATGGACTCTCCACAGTACAGTTAATAAATAACACCTCACAATCCTTCTAGGTATGGAAGCGTCTGTTGGGTGACACTTCTGCTTGCCCGAGAGGGGCACAGTTAAAAATGGAGTGTCAGGAAAATAATACTTTTTAATTACGAAGGAGATAAGTGTTTTTGTAATATAAGGAGCTTGCTGCAATCTCACAAAGCCAGAAGTGAAAAGCCTTTCCTAGGACAAAAAACTGAATGCATGGAACAAAATCCATCATTTTTTAAGAAAACAAAGATCTGTAAAGCCAACCAGAATTTTACCCAAGCACTATAACCAGCTATTCACAAAACAGAGGTCAGGATGAAAAGAGAGAGTGTGCATGTGAGAAGGCATTTATAATCCAGTTTACTGTGACATCCTAAGGCCCCAAGATCAGGATTCTGTTGTGCCAAGCACAGTACAGGCACACTGCAAGAAACCAGCCCAGAGTGAGGAACAAGCACTGCCACTGTAACAGGGGAAAGCGACATTGGCACAGAAAAGGGACACCCGAAGTAGTGAAGCACTAATAGTTTCCTTTTTCCCCTTTTTTTTTAGGAAACCATCCAGTTTCCCTCCAGATACACACCCCCCAGCCCCCAAGAAAAAAAAACAACAAAAAAAACCTGCTTCACATAAGGGGGCAGCTGCCCCCAACAAACACAGCAAAGGCCATCTTGCTGCCAGCATCTAATCGCTTCCAGTCTGTTTTCTCGGACACGTCTCTTCCACTTTATTTCCCTGCTACGGCTTAAGCCTGACCCCTTCCTCTCCCCACTTCCATTTCAGAGACCCGTTTGACAGCAGAGAGCAGATATCAGAGGCTGAAGAATTTGCAATCCGGATGAAAATTAAAGTTGCATTTCTCAGCGCGTGTAGCGCTCCAGCCAGGAATACCCAGATCTCCACGGCCCACGGGAGCGAATTAAAGCGAATCCTCCGCATGTCGGGGACCGGGGGCATCGCCAGCCCGGCTGCAGGAGCGGCGGAGACAAATCCGCGGTCCCGCAGCTCGGCTGGGTCCCCGCACACCGCGGGATCGCCGAGGGTCCCCCGATGTCCGCGGGGGTCCCCGGCCCCGCGGCGGCACCGGCACCATCGCGCCCACCCCTGCTCCTCCATCCCCGGCCCCGCACGCTCGCTCCCGCCGTGCCCACCTGTCCTCCCTCGTTGGTGGCCGCCGGGCGCTGCTCCTCGGGCTCTCCCGAGCGGTTCCTCTTCTTTCTTCCCTATCCCCCCCGTGCCAGCCGAGGAGCGGGGGCCGCTGCCGGCTGCGCGCCGCCGCCGCCCGGCTCCCCCCGCGCCGGGGCTGGAATCCGCCTCCTCCGACACAAACTTTCCCTTCGCGTGCGGGGAAGTTCACGGCCGGGGCGGGGCGGGACAGGCTCCCTTGTCCCTTGTCCCTGCTCCCGCCCACGCCCACGCCTACAGGAACACGGGCGTCCCCCGCGCACCCCCAGGCAGCGCGGCTCACCTGAGGACGCGAGGAGCGCACAGCTGTGCCCGGCGCGCCGCGCTCTCCTCTTCCTGCTCTTCTTCCTCCTCTTCTTCCTCCTCTTCTGCCTCCTCGCCGTCGTGCCTGATCCGCGCCCCCGAGCTCCGCTCCGCCCCGCCCGCCCCTCTCCCCGCGGCCGCGCTCCGTAGGCGCTCGGGGCGGTCCCGCCGCGGTCACTGCGGGGCCGCGGGGCCGGAGCCAGCGGCCGCGGGCCGGGGCAGGCACAGGCACAGCTCCGTCCCTCAGTTCCGTCCCTCCGCAGCTGCCGGGGGAGGCGGGGTGCGAGCGGGGTGCGCGGGGCCACGGCTCCCTCTCCTGGCCGGAGCCGTCCTGCCGGCGGCAGCTGCCGGGGGCCGAGAGGCGCCCGGAGCGCTTGGAGCCTGCCCGGAGCCCTTGGACGCGTTCTGGGCACTTTGTGGATGGAGCGCGCTGGGGGACACAGCCCTGCCGCTGCCGCAGCCCCTGAGCGCTCTGCGGGCCACCTGCCCCCTGGGATAGTAAAGTTTCCCATTCTCCTCTCTGGTGTGCTGGGATTTCTTCCTCGTAATTTCTTTCCAGGGCTCCCTGGAAATTCTGATGCCACCTCGTCCCAGAGAAGTGGCACGGTTTTTGCTCTATTGCCGGCACAGATACAGCCTTGATGAGGCTGAAATTGTTGATGGATGAGGAGTGGGCACCTGAAACAGACTGCAAGGGCAATGTCAGGGAGTCTGAGGAGTGGAATAAAAATCAGCAGAGATTTTGGCCAGCACACGCTCCTGGAGAATGTGGCCAGTGGTTTTAAGTGCAGCCCCTAGTGTAGGAGTGCCCTTGCCCAGGAAAGCTCATTGTCCTCTCAGGTTGGCCTAGAGCCTCTTCCATCCTGGCAGTGGGTAACCTGCCCTTATTGGTACTTTTATCACATCTTGGCAGGCTGACAGCAGAGAGAAATGGCTGGACACAAAGCCTGTAGTGCTAAGGAAACTCCTGTCTGCTCAAAGTGCTGCAGCGCTTCTTAGCACTGTTGGCTACAACACCTGGACTGAGTTCAACACCTCCGTTGCTATCCTCAGAAGGTGATTCCAGGATATCTGGGAGACCAAATTTCACCCCATCCTGTGAAGCTCCTCTGCAACAAACCTGTGCTGGGGTGCAGGGTCTGGCCAAGGCATCACAGCCATTGACAGCCCCCATCTCCCATCCCTCTGCAAGGCCACCTGAGGCACTGCTGCACGCATGGCTGCTGTGAAAGGGGGTCCCTGCCCTCAGCAGCCCCACCACCTCTCCAAGGTGGGCACACCTAAAGCTCCTCCCCACCCCGAGGAACAGGAGCTGCAGCCTGGCTGTGCCATTGGCTGGGAAGGAGCTGTGGTGGGAAGCCAGTGCTGTTCCTGCAGCTCCAGCAGGAAAACTCTTCCTCCTGTAACTCTCTCTCCTTCCCTTCCCAGGGTTCTGGCACAGCAAAATTAGGCAGAAAGTTTCTTATCTCAGCAGCTTCTGTGTCCTGGTGGTGAATGCCCTTGAAAATCTGCCTACTTGGCTTGTGCTTAGAATCAGCTCTACTCAAGCCATCTCTAACCCAATTCCATCCAAATATTAAAACAACTTGTTAAGGCAGAGCTCTGTGAAGACTAATTTACCCCACTCTAAGGGCAGATTGGTGTGTATTTCACTCCATGCGACCTGCACTGCTCCATGACCCCATCTCGTCTGGAGCTACTTTAGGTGTCTGTATAACTTGGCTGCAATACTGAATATAGGCAAAACTGGAATAGCAAGGCACATTTTATGAACTGTATTTTCCAACATATGTGCTTAAAATCGTCTGTTGAAATATGACAGTCCACTTTTCTCATAGAAGATGAAATAACAAAAGGGTTGCATATTTTAGCCATGATACCTAATGCTGCTGTGGGAGTAGCTCAGCTGTCTGGTGATTGTTACAAGAATTTAATAATAATAATAATAATAATAATTCCTTGTTCTATGTAATATCTGCCATCCATAGATACAGATCTGGGATAGGACATGTCATGATTCTTGTTTGGGAGGATCCAGGCACTGTTGCAATACCGGTAGTGCAGGTTAACAATCACCAACACACACACCCTGGGAAATTCATACTGTTCCGAACTCCAAGCCTGCAAATAAGGGTCTTTAGGCCAGGGTCATTAATTTTCTCTGATCTTGATGAAAAGCCAGAATTCGACTTTAGACTTCATTGAAAGGCTCATAAAAAAGATTCAAGACCAAATTTCCAGAGACTGGTTAAAAGCTACAGCTGATAGCAAAGCCCCAAACCGCATCTGCTTATTATGTTTTCATGGGAAAGGTTTCAAACCCTTTTGTTTATGGATTAAAAGAAGCAAAAATTTCCTACTGTAAAATAAGGGTAATATTTCTCACTTGGGCTCAGTGTTGTCATAAGGATATTTTTGTATTGCTATTTTTTCTCCCATCCTCTCTCCACACTTGCACATGCTATTTCTGTGCAGGTTAAAATGCAACACAGTTACACCCTAGAGTGAATTATACTATGTTTTGAAGAGCAATTCAGTAAATAGAAAACATTTTTAAGCTCAAAAAGGCATCATTGTTCCACAATTTTTGGACAGGGAGCAAAGAGTAGCATTACTAAGTGAAACCACGGGGGGGACTTAAATAGCAGAGGAATGTGTTGGTGTTGAGCCAGGACACTGGAGCTTCTGGCATTGCAACTGCTGTGAAAATATTCCACAGACCTCCAGTAACAAGTGGCCAAAGGCTTTGTTTTTCTGCTGTTCTATTCCCTTTAGGCAATTTAAAGTTACAAGCACAGGAGGATCCTGGATCATAGAGCCCAGTTCTCTGCTGTGCCAGGAATAATGTTGTTTATGGTCCTTTTCATGAAAGGACTACGCTCCAACTTTTATGTGGTTTTGCCTGTTACCCCTCTGTGAGGTTCTCCTAGGCTTTCCCTGTCCCTGCTGGTCAGGAACCTTTCCCCACATGTTCTGGCACCAGCACTGGCTCTCATTTCAGTAGCTGTTTTGCTCACTTCTCCTTACTCAGGTATTTTTATGGAGATGGTTCTTGTCTGCCTTTCTCGCTGAGCTACAGAGGACTGGCTTTTCAATCTTCTTTCCTAAATGACTCTCAGTTCACCTCAGACCTCTTCCCTCCATCTGCTGTGGTGTCAATTAACCTCAAAGTTCATATGGGTTACCAAAAGTAGTTAGAGTATTAAATGGGAGGAGGTCTCACTAATGCTTCATACACTGAAATTAAAGTCCCCATTTCTCACTGAAATATCTCACCTGGTAATCCCAAGATTGCATTTATCTTTCTGCAAATAAGCTGTAGTGGTGACCTCATATTTCTCCTCCATTTTTGCTTGCAATACTAAGTTCCCAGCCTTGATCAGAGACTTGTTACTATTCCCTTGTCAGTTCCCAATTCCCTTGTTTTCGTCCCAACTCTCAGCCTGCACAGAGTTTTCTGATTTGTTTGTTCTTAGCCAGCATTTCTGATACTGGGAGATCAAGGTGGTTTCATAACCTCTAAAAGACATGTTCTTGCTTGTTACTCACACCCACCTAACCCATTTTTCCTCCTTCCTAGTTCAGGAAATAAGCCCTAGACTACATATAATTATAGTCTGTGCAGTTATAAATGAACGTGCCTTCTGTGTTTGACACCTACCTTTTAACTGGCATTGAGAGGAGCACACCTGATAACCTGAGATCCAGGACACAGGGAAGATGGGAGAATGACAGATATTTCTGACATAGCAGCACATGGACCTCCCATCTGCTTCTGTCAAGGGAGCTGATGTTACCCACACATGGAGCTGAACATTTTCTGCTGAGACCATTTTGCAGCGAGGAACCTGTGCCTGGCTGAGCAGGCAGGCATGGCTTTCACATAGGTATGAACTGCACATTCACCAAAATGCATGAGGAGTCACAATTGCATGTGTCAGGTGAGCCTGACTGCAGAGATTGTGTATTCTCTGCTGTATTGACTATGTCCAAACCACATCTTGGATCTCACTGCCCAGTGAGGCATTTTGTGTGAACCTCTGTAAGAACCCTGCACAATGAGGAGGGATTGGAAGCACAGCTTCGTTATGAGTTCATCTGTGTTTATTCCTGAGGATGCAGCAAATAGCTTTTGTCCATGTTAATGTGCTAAATATCATTAGTGTCTCTTCCCCTGTGTTACTACAGTGGTAGGACTGCTAATGCAAATGGTTCTTAAATGGAAACTTGACCTTACATGACTTGCATCCAAGTCCATTTAAATCTCTGTCACACGTGTTTTGATACAGCCTAAGGCCAGAGATATTTCCAGTCCTATGAGTCTGTGTTTCATACAAACTAAAGCTGTTTCAAAGCAGTGGTGGAGAGAAATATCTTCTCATCCTACTGAAGGCTTTGGCTTTTGGCAGGTATCTGACCCAGAAGTACACACACATTGGACACCGTTTGTATTTACGATGCCTGAACATCCTTTTGCACAAGGTGTGTATTCAAACACACCAAATTTGTGTAAATTGCCTGACTGTGGAGGTTGCAGGAACAGTTAAACTGGATTGGCATTTCTGTTGGGCAAGACCAGCATCTGTCTCAGTCAGTCTTTGAAGAAAGCCTCTAGCCTGGCCATTAATTAGGCTGCAGTTTACCTCGCTTGCTTAGTGATGCCAGTGAGAAGTGGCAGGCTGTCAGCAGATTAATAAAGCCAGATAGGCTGGATACAGCCTTGGCATCAAGGCAATTCCCTACTGATGGGTATTTCTACAGGGAGTGGTCTCTGGAGATGATTCCAAACTCCTGGCTTCTCTGGCTGATGATTTGCTGACACCGCTGCAGAAGGGAAAAGGCACTGAATTAACACATTGTCTTTCCTGGGTAAATGGAGCCAATTAAAAGATCTTATAAAAGCAAGAAAAGGCATAATACAGTGTATTTTTATCCTACCTATTTGTAGGAGTTCCTCCTGTCTTGACATAGGTTTATTCAGGTGTTTTGATGCTTTAATAATTTTTCAACAGTCTTTTTTTCTGAACAAAACCCAACTTCTCTGGATAACTGTCTGATAATAAACTGCAATGGTTAAGGGAAAAAAGAGAGCATCAAGTGTGGTAAATGAAAAAAATTCCATTAGCATATTCCAAAATCTTATTATTATAGTCAATAACAGTTTCTTTTCCCCTAAAAAAATGCAAGATCATTCTGCAGAATGACTTTTAAAGTCTTTGATTTCACTTCAGCAGTGATGAAGCAACATTAACCTTTAGACTCTGAGTTTATCTGTGCATATGTTAAGGATTTCCTAAGGAAAAAAATTCTTTTGTGTAGCTCATAAAAAGATTACACAATCAACAGAAGATTTCAGGAGCAAACTCAAGAAATTGCAGAAAATCTTACACAGTCGCTGGAAAGGGCAGCTGCAGGTTAGCAAGACCTTGATGAAGGGAGATGCTGTTACTTGCCAAAATCAGGAATTCCTCTGTAACAGGCTGACGTGATTTAACCAAAGGGCAGGACCCTCTGCTCCTGTTAATCAGCACTGCTAATGGACATGTAGCAGTTCACACTGGTGGAGGTTTTTGGCAATGCTGATTGCCCTGGTTAGGCAGAATACCCATCTGCACAGAGAGTAATTTCTGGCAGCCTTGCAGCTCTTTTCCCAGGTCAGTGTATTTTCAGGTGTTTGAAAGTTCTTTTCTCTTAATAGCTGCTATCCATCCTTATAAAAATGAGGATAAAAGATGAAGCAGAATTGCCAGTTTTGCTCTACCTCTATTGACCTCACTGGATTTACATTAGAGAGGATTTTGGAGTAATAAATTTGCATTTGCACAATTACTAGGAACTGTAATTCCTCCCACCCTGACTGCTATTGATTCCCAGGTGCCAGAGCAGTGCAATGCAGCCCTGTGCCACTGGAAAGGTGCAACAAATATTGTTAGCCTCCCAGGATAAAACAAGCCTGGACAAAGGTTTTTGAAGGAATGTGTGAGCCACAGGAATATTTCATTAGTTTTGTGGATGGTGTTCAGACAACAGCTGTAAAGGCAAGCAGAGGAAGTATTCCATTTATATGGAGAATTATGAAAGGCTGCTGCCTGCGTGTGTGGGTAAAACTTCCAGCTCTCACAGGAATGTGGGCATCTTGAGGAAAGCACTTCGTTTAGGGCAGTTAATGACTGCTATGCAACTTGGCAAAAAAAGACTGAATTAAGTAAATGGAAATCGGATGGATATACAGGCAGCCTTACTCCACAAGCCATGCTTATGGAAACTTCTTTTTTTTGGAAGCAGATCTCCCACCTGCCTCTTCCTTATGAAATGAGAGATCTTAAAGATCACTGAAGAGGAGGGAATCAAGAGCAACGCATTTGTTAGCAAGTCATAAATTTGCAGGGAGAAAGCGCGGGGAGCAGAAAAAGAATGAACTCGAATTTCACAAGGGCGAGAGGCGCCCTCGAAGCCCAGCAGTTGCTCGGCTCATGGCACAGAGCCATCAGCTGGGAGATGCAAAGTCGCAGAGCAGCATCTGACAATGAAGTTCACAAGTCGTTAACCAGCAATGTAAAGATGTTCTCGGCAGGCTGCAAGTGAAACGACCTCCCAGGTTTAACACTTAGTCTTCATAATATGCCGGAGACATTTCTGAAGAGAGTAATTGGCCAAAAGGAAATGAACAATAAACCTTATGATGGAAGTCAATGCTCCTGAGAACTTTTAATTTTTTTCAGTTAACATTCTCTGTATTACTATTTCTCTGTATGTAGCATGGATGAAAGATCGTGGGTGAACTGGAGTCCTCTGCCCACCCTGAGAAAGCTGAACTTAGAGGACATTTCAAATCAAGGTTGTTCATCCTGGTAAACATAAAATCTTCATCTGATCTGAAACAAAAGGTGTCCTTCCATGTTTGAGCCACTCAGCTTTTTTTTAAACCACTTAAAATACTTCAGATTTGCATTTTTTTCTTTAAGATTTTGACTTCTATTTCAAGCACATTAAAATTCTCCCCTCCACTCCTTTTTAGTCAAAACTCTTCACTGAATTCTTCTTCAGTTTATAAATAGTTTTGGTCCCTCTAAACCATCATTTTTATGACTTTCATATTTCTGGAAAAAAAGGCACTGCTATTATTAGTCATCTACAGTCTTCAAGACATTACCCAAAGTATTGTCAAACAACTTCTGTTCTGCTATTGCTGGGAGAACACCCTATTAAATGGATGGGGTTTTTCTTTGGCCAGTCACTTCAGACAGGTTTCTCAACCCACAGTTGTGAAATCAGCTAGCAAATTGAGGTTGAAAAATACCCTTGGAGGAAATTTCCAGTTTGTTCTCACACGGCTGTGTGCTCCCAGTAGCCTTTTGCCTGAGCCCAAGCCACCATGTTGAGGTTCTCCAAGAACACCTGTCCATGTGGATGGGGAATGTGTGTGAGGTCCCACCCTAATGGACAAGTGCATTGGACTGGGCTGAAAACTCAGGAAAATATCATGTACTGGTGCTACAGTACAACACAGGAAATTTAGTGTTTTGGATATCAACACAGGTTCATTGGGAGGGAGCTGTTTATCAATAAGTTGTGACTCCCCATTACTTTTCAGATGTATCTGTGGGTAACATCTGGTTGGTTCTTTCCTTTAGCTCCACTTTTCTGCTCTTGCCACACCTGAGATACAATTACAGCCTGTGTTACCTGTACTTAAGTCAGGTTTAAAGTACAATTTTTAGTACATCCAATGAAATGAAAGTTTTCCTTTACAAAGGGTAATAGGAGAAAAGGTAATAGAAAACAAATGTTACCTGGCAAGCCAGGTAAATAACTTCAAATCTGGACTTCCTTGTGAGGAAAAATATGGGGCTACAACTCTTCCATTCTCCATGAGCGCTCTGCTCTGCTGGTGAAAAGATATTTAAGCTTTTTATCTGGTGAAATCACCTAACCTATCCTTTTCAGACATGGAATTTTTCTGCTCACACATGCTGTCAGTTGTTCTGTGAGGTTATTTCTCATGCAAACCAAAATAGTTCTTGGTTTAAAATGTTCCTCAACCTGACTGTTCACATGATAAATGACATAATGGAGTCGCATTCGTTAGCACCAGAAGCAAACTCCAAAATAGAAGCAGACAATTACTAAACAAACATTCTGTAATTATCTTTTCTTTCCTGACCAGCTGAATGATGAAGAAAGCAGCAATGTGTAGAGCTCATGATTAGAGCTGGTCATTTAGGCAAGAAAAAATATCGGACTCTGGTGTATTTCATCAATCAGAACGTGGAGGGAGCTGGTTTCAGCCGATGGGACCAATATTGTGGTGGATGTTGATCATTTTCCCAATGTTGCCTCCCACTGACTTCGCTTTTTATATTTTTAATCTCTCTCCTAAATCACTTCATGCAGCTGTCTCTGGCTTATTTTCTTCTGTCTCACATTAATAATTAATTCCATTGCTTTTGGTATGCCCTTGACCTTCAGCCACTTCCAACACTTTGATATAAATCTTTGGATGTATTGCATTATATATTCCATTATTGAATACTTCATGGAGGTGTTCACACGCTGGCCTGTCCTCGTAAGAACCACAAGAGTCTTTTACAGACCTTTTTTACTGCTTCTTTGGTGCTCATTAGTCCATTATCTGGCAAAATAACAGTCTTATTCTGAGGCACACCACTATTTCAATTACAGAATGATCATAATTAGACTCTCTGCTCATTAGGACTTCATTGCTTCATCTACACATGGGAACCTGTATAAATCTTAATTAAAAGAAGAATTGCTTGTTGTTTAAACATGAGTTTAATTCCTTAAATAGGAATCTGCAAATTAAGGAAAAGTTTAAGTGCTCTGTTACATATAGGTAAGGTAACATTTACTGATGATGTGCCCAAATGGAATAAGTGTTCCAGATGTTCAAGGCAAAACAGCTGTGGGATTATTTGTTGGGGATTCAAGGAAGGCTCAGGGCAGTTCCTGCCTGATGTACTGTTGGGTCTCTTCCACCCGCTGGTAAAGCCACACCCTGCCTGGCAGTAGAGGGGCAGAGAGTTTGGTTTCTTTTAGATTAAATGTTAGGAAGAAATTCTTTACTGTGAGGGTGGTGAGGAGCTGGCACAGGTTACCCAGAGAAGTTTTGGATGCCCCATACCTGGAAAGGTTCAAGGCCAGGTTTGATGGGGCTCTGAGCAACCTGGTCTAGTGAAGGGTGTCCCTGCCCATGGCAGAGATGTTGGAACTCGATGATCTTTAAGGTCTTTTCCAACCCAAACCATTCTATGATTCTTAATATGCCATTCTGGCAAACATTTAATTTGTTGACTGAAGAAGCAGTTTCTTTCGATGTGAAGCAAAAATTGTCACTAGGGAATATCTTGAACGGGAGAGTCTGAAGTGTAATAATTATTTGTTAAAAATATTCATCATGTATTTACAAAGAATGAGGCACAACTGCAATGCAGTCTGATGTTTTGCCATTCCCAAAAGTATTTATGACAGATATTATCATTAGTTAACTCCTGATGAGCCCTAACATGGGAGTGTTTGGCACCGTGAAGTTTTGTGGCTCTGTGGAACTGGGTTTCTGAAAAACCATGGCACAAGTCCTCACTGGGGTTTGTTCTGTACAGTGGAAAACCAGGCTGAGGGGATTGCTAGAGACTTGCCTACAGCAGAGCATGGACACCCAGCAGCAGCAGAGCTTGTGAATCCCTGAGGCCTCCTGCCTGCCTGCCTGCAGAAGAGGGAGCTGTTCAAGTCTCCAGGGAGCAGCTCTCCAGTTTTCCTCTCCCACTGTAGCCAGGTGTGCTCTGGAAGTAGCTAAGCAAGTCTTTTGCATTTCAGTTACATATCCAAAGGGCTTATGCTTTTATTATTGCTGGCAGCATCTGTCAACTTCTCCTGAAACAACTCTCCAGGCGTGCAGTAGATAAAATTTGGTGGTATTATGGATCAAATCGACTACTGCTGGTTTCTGTAACAAAATAAGGAACATCCCAGCCTTGTCTTCAACAGAGAAAGAAGTTTAATTTGCAAAGCATTAATTCACAAAGCATCTGTTGTTCTCTTTCTATTAACCTTAAGATTAGCCAAGAGAAACATGGAAGATCGCTCCTTTTCACCTCCAAGCAGTGTCCAGGGCTTCAAGTGGTACCAGTGCTTCCAGGTAAAGACAGCTCTATCTTATGGGGTTTTTTTATAACAAGGAGTGGATTAAAGACCCGAGCAGAGCTACTTTATCACCTTGGTCTAATGACATTCAGTAAATACAAGTGAACCACTTAGATTCGACAAGCAGGAGGAGCAATGATTGATTAAACCTTCAATGTTCAGGATCAGAAATAAAGTCAGGGGGATGCTGCAAAAAGCCAAGAAAAAGCAGGAAAAACTGATTGAAAGTCCCATCAAATGTTAAGGGAACATCTCATCCTCCCAATGTCCAGGGAAAACATTTATTTTTTTAATAGCTTTTTTTTTAAAAAATCAGTCAGTATCACCAAACTCATTCTGGTGGTAGACACTATTCTAATCTTCCCAATTTTTATATGCTCAGTAAATTATGCAATATCAGATTGAATATCATTGCTTAAGGATTCGTGCCTTATGGTTTAAACATGCAACCTGAAGTGGAAATGCTGGGACAGGAGTGGGACTGGCTGGTGGTGAGAGCAGGGAGTGGCAGGGACAAGCAGAGCTGCTGGCTCAGGCCTCACCTGCCCACTTGTCACACACGAGTCTCCCTGATAGAACTGGGAACATTTTGGCTTCAGTAATGAATCAAAAAAGTGGAAAGATTGTTCTAAACACTCTTAAAATCAAATATATGGAGTTCTACCTTTTTATCTGGTGAGTACTTGTCCCCGTTTCATGCTAGTGAAATAAACACTCAGATTTTTAGAAGTATCATGCAAGTGTTGAATTGCTCAGGTATTGAGAACAGTGTTATAAAATCAAACCTTATGAAATTGCAAATATAAAAATCAGTCAGTTTTTTTACTTCCTTACTTTTTCAAAATATCTCTTCTGCTGTTTGTTTAGACAGAATTATTGAGTATGGCTCACATTAATTTGTTGGGGTTTTTCCAAAAAGTATTGTCTTGGTAAGAACAGAAAATTCTGTCTCTCTGTGCAGTCTATCTCTGCATACAAATGATTGTTTTTAGCTGTGATTTTCTAACTCCCGAGGGAATTAATGAGTAAAGAAGAGTTCTCCATAATGCATGCATGTATGTGTATATGTCTGTATATACAATTTATATTACTTATTTATTATTTATGTCACAGGAGCTTATTCAAAACATTGCTCTATCTTTGTTCTTTGAAAGTATTCATCTAAAAAAATTACTGACCTGTCTCTCTGCCTTGTCCCTCTCAGTGCCAGCTCAGGTCCCTTTTTGTGACCCCACAATGGGTCCAGTGCAATGACCCAGCCTGTGCCAGGCCTGGTCTGGAGCTGAAGGGTCTGATGCATTCTTAGGGTTCCAGTTGCTGCTTCATCTGAGACCCTCTGTGTGACACCAGGTAAGTCCCCTGCAGGGATGGCACTGGGCAGAGAGGCTCTGGACAATGTGGGATGCACTCCATGGCCCCATGGAGCAGAGCCTTCCCTCACCCTGTGGCCCTGAGGAAAGCCTCCACCACTCCCCAGGGAGCTGGGACCAGAGACTGCAGCATCCTGCTGGCAATGTCAGTCTTCTGAGGCAGAAAGACACAGCAGGCTCTTTTGATTAAAAATAGGTCAAGAATTAATTGAAATGAAGGAACATTTTTGGTAGTGCAGAAATTTGAACCAGAGTTGAACCTTCCTTTTTTTTCCCCCCATTTGATGCTCAGTATTTGAAAGATGTGCAAAATTTCTGGATTTCTGCAGTTGGTGGTGATCCAGGAATGTAATAAAGCTCTTCCCTCACTGCCCTCTCCCCCAAAATAATTCCTGAAGATTTATTCATCATTTCACACATCACTAAGTAAACATCCCCCTTCCCATCACTGGCCTGATGGAGACTTAGTACATTACTGTGTAAAGCAGAATGATCACGATCTAAAATGCAATACACAGGCAATCTCAGTATCCTTGAGGTATCTCTGCCAGGAGCATGGAAAGCAGTTCAATTTCAAGAGTAATGAGACTAATTTGCAAGTCTCTTCTACTGAGCCTTTTGTGATTTTGCTGTTTTCTCCTACAGTTACAAGTCTTGACTAATAAACAGTGTTATTATATATAATACAGAACATTTCCATGTCTCACTGTGCAGTGTGACTGGAGAGAGTAGCCTCAGCTTGAGTTTTGTAATATTTTCCAATTAGATGACCAGACATTAGTGTTCAAAATTCCTGTTTGGTGGAGGTTTGCAATCATTGTTCCTTAGCAACTGAAGTAATGTTAAATTAAACTGATAAATGATGCTCTAAAAAAAAATTAAGAACTTAATCAGAGTGATTAATTTGTGATGCCCTTTTAGGAAAGGTTTACAGGATGTGTTGTGCATTTTCTATCTGCCAAGTGCATTTTTTCATCAACTGGGTACACAAGCTTTGAAAAACTGTTTTCTGATGAAGAGTAGATCTACTCACCCCTCCCAGCTGATGAGGAAAGATCTACCCCTTTGTAAAAGTCTTTTTTTCCACCCTGCCTGCAGTCCTGGGAAGTCCTGGCCAGGCTGGGAGATGTCAAAGCTGTCACTCGAGGCACAGATCAGCCCTCAGGGCTGGGGCATCAGGAGATGATGTCCCAGCTCTGGTGCTATGGACAAACTTATCCCAGCACCTGTTTCTACCATGCTGGGCCACTCCTTCTCATACACAAAATACTGAACTTACAAGCAAAAGAAAAGCACAACTTCCACACCCCAAACTCTGTTTTACCATTCATCCTCTGTCTTTTCCTCCTTGGTTTAATTAAAACCAGAGTTTTAATCCAGCAGATGGAAGACTTTTTGAGACTAAGCCTATTCATTTCTTGGTGATGAGACAGAGGGACAGGCAGCATATCCTGCCTCCTATAAGCTGCTCCTCCATGTAGGGTTTCATGCTGCGCAGTGTGAGACAGACTTCTGGGGGATGGAGGCAGCAGGAGTGAGGTTTGGGGTGCATCTCATGCACAGAGAGGTGATGCTGTGCCTACGATCCCAAGCCCAGCCTGAGAGCCTGCCTTAGGAACCTGGAGAAAAGGACCAATGCTCAGGTCAAGGCAAGGCTGCAGGCCCTTTTCCTTGACTGAGCTCCCCAACCACTTCCATCTTTCCTCTGGACTATCCTGACATGTGCCACTGGCCTGCCATGACTTCCAGCTCCTTCACAATGAAGTCACTAGTGAAAAGCTGCTTGTTTGATACCCTCCAGCTCCTTTTTCTTTTCCAGTGATTGCTGTTGATTGCTGGCAATCCTTCTGACATGTGCACTTAATCAGTTTGTGACAGGAAGATGGGTCAATGGGCGAGCTCTGAATAAACAGTGAGAGCTCAAAACTGGAAAATTGCTTTGCTGAGCACAATTCTGGTGTCCTGGCTCCCACTACAGCCAGAGGAAAGTAAGAGAGTAATTATGAGTTATGTTTCTTCTGCACCTCTGTTAGTATGAATCTAGTTTATGCATTGTAACAGAAAAGCTTTCCAAAAAATATTGTTCTGCAAATTTTCCATAGCGATGTCCAATTTTTCTTCTGAATTATGTTGGGCTCTTGTCCTAAATAATTTCCAGCAGGCTTGGATTTCACAGGGCATTTATACACTTGCTGTAAAATCTTCTGATGAGTTTTAAAAGGTTGGATTAAAGTATTTGACACCCATGAACTACCTACCAGTTGGCTGATAGTGCCTTCCAGCTCCACTCCCTTCTGTTGTTGTTATCAAGCAAATTCTTCCCCAGAGATTATTTCTAATTTGCCTTGATCATGGCAATGATTCTCAAAGTATCTTCTTGGATAAAGACCGAACAATCTCAGGCTGGCCTCGATCAAATCAACAAATTACTCTCACAGGATTGCACAGTCTTGAGGTGTGACCTGATCCTTTCTTCTGAAGCCATTAGAGACAGAAGCACACCCCTCAAGGTTAGTTATTTCATCTCCAGGTGAGCTAGTCCATCCTTAAGTTGCTCCATTTGCTTTCCCAGACAACATAAAGCTGAATTTCACCACATGTTCTCCACTCCCCTTCTTAGCAGCTTTTACAGCAGGACTTGTCTCTGCTTCTTATTCTGCGAGCGTCACCGCAGACCGAGGAGCGGGTCACTTGCTCCTGGCAGTCTCCTCTTGCCTCTCATGGCAGTGCTCTGTGATCTCTCCCTGCTATGCACAATCACATTTTCCAGTGTTTGTGCAGAATAATAGACATCCATGGAATCTATGCAGCCCAAACCTTCTTTCTGTTGAGCAAACATGGCCTTTCTAGCATTACGTGCCCAGCAGTCTGCAGAACACGAGACTATGGGCCCCAGAGGAGTACAGGAAGCCCAGCTAACACACTGGTTCTAGTGGAGTGGGTCTGTTTTAGTGCAGTGCTCCTACTGTCCTGTTGTTTTTCAGAAAATGACATTAAAATATTCCTAGACATCTTGTGAGCACCAAGAAAACAGGTGTTTTGTCATGGACCACAAAAGAGCTTGTTGTTTTCTCTCACTTTTAATGCCACCACCCGTGAATTCTGTTTATAATGTTTTGGATAGACCACTGTGTTTCCCTTGCTCCATGCCGTCCTCAAGCTCTTCAGGCAGACAGCAGCTCTGTCACAACTGGATGTGATACTGGCACTTACCTTCCATCAAGGAATATTATTTTCCATAGTGTAAATCCAGATTTATTGAGTCGAGTCTTAAACTAGAAGAAGTAAAGTGGGCTGTATTTTATACAGGAAATGGTTTTCCCTGCCAGATGAAATCTTAGGGCAGAGTGTTTCATTTTATATAGCTGCTTGGACATTTCGCCTATCTTGGGATTAATGGTGATGGAGTAATTTAGATTCTGTAACAACCTGAGATAGCCGGATTTACACAGTTATCAGTCCAGCCACTTACAGGCATCTTTGCTTTAATTGAGTTTAGTGCTGTGAAAATGATGAACTTGATGAAGGAAAACCTTTTCCACTTGCCTTGAGAATAAAGGCCCAGCTGAGGCAGGACCAGCACGCTGCCTTCCTTGCCAGTGCAGCACCCACAGGCGGGATGGCAGAGCGATGCTGTCTGGGAGTGCTCCCAGCCTGTGCGGAGCAGGAGGGAGGTTTGCTGCCTTGTGGTGCCTGTCCCAGAGTCTGAGCTGAAGCAGAGCAAGGGGTGCTTCTAGACCTGGCAACTCTGTATTTGAGGTGCTTTTGTTTGCATCACCTAATCTCCTAAAGGAAGAGGGTGGTTTGGACATATGACTGATGAACTGATGTCCATCTGTCTGATTCCTCTGGCTCCATAAGCTGTCGGCCATTTTTAGCCTGATTTGAATCATCCCAAACCAACTCAAACCTAATCATGACTTCCTACAAGTTGTTTTTTTTAAAAAAGTAGTTGACAGATAAAAAAGATAGAAAAGAGAACTGTTAATCCTCCCCTGAGGAGGAGGAGGACACATCAAATGCAACAACATTGGGACAATATGAATCTGGAACTGTCAGACTGAGACCTCAAGTGGGAAAGGACCACTCCCTAACCAGGACCAGCTTCTCAGCTTTACCCAGTGCATCAGAAATGCCAATCTCCTGCTGTCTCACTCAAAGCCTGGCCACCCTCTCATTTTTCTCACTGTGTTGGCAGGAGATTTGTGAGCACATCACCATGTGCCATTTCAAGCTTCATTTGAATAAGCGTCCCATATAATAGACTTTTATAGCTCTCTTCTGTGAATTCTAAATTAACACAACTAATTAAAATGTTCCAAAGTTTTATGTAAATAACTAATTAGCATTTGAGAAGGAATAGTAAATTCACAGATGGTCATGCTCCACTCGGGGCCCACTGTGCACAGTGTTGGGCCCTTGGTGCAACATCCTGCCTGGCAGGACTGGACTGCCCAGGTTTCACCCCAAGGATACCCAGCACCATCCACCCTGCTTGCAGGCTCTGGGAGCTCTGCATCTCATGGGTTTAAGCCCATTCTCTCTGTCCCTGACATCAGGGCTTGCAATAGTAAGGAGATCACAGGAGTGTGGATGAGAACATCAAGGAGAAGAGGTCTGTGCGCAGGAGATGAGGTGAGTGTCTGAGCTGCGATTTTCAGTGTTTGTACTGGCGTTGCTGTAAGGATGTTCCCCTAGAAAACCTTCCTCAGGGGTACCTCTTAGGAGTAGAAGCTGCTATACTCCACACAGCACAGTTGAACCTCAGCACTGCTGAGTTCCAGCCCCAGCACTCCCACTGAGACCCTGGAAGTCTGTTCTGTCACACAAACCATGTGTCCATGGACCACAACTGGGAATGAAGCTAAATATTTTCTTCCTCTCTCATAGGATTAGAGCTCATTGATACCTGTAGCACAGTGGAGAGGTGATGCAGGAGTAACACCTTGTAGGAATGGGGAGATTTAAAAAACAGATCTGCATCTAATTCTGATTGCCATCCAGGTGGAAGTTGGAAAGTGTCCCTTCTCTGACATCTGGACTCTCACATGTACCAGGAGCTTCATTGGTACATGCTCATATGTACCAATTCGTGCAGCCCATGCCACCCTGCACATCTAAGTGCTGTTGCAACACAAAAAGGACCACCAAAAATACAAGGAAGGAGTTGGCCAGTTGGAGTTTGCTCTAGAAGACAGAGATTATCATTAGAGCAAGCGAAGAGGGGGAATTCATTTTCCCTTCCTATTGAACAGGTCCTACAGGATTAACCTCACCTGTTCCAAGGGCAGATCTAACTGTTTGCACCTTTTGCTCCCAGTGCTGCAAAGACCTGTGGGAGATGGAGAGGTTATAAAAATCTGCTTTAGAGTAAGATAAGGGGGTTTTGGTGTATTTGAGAAGGTCTCTAAGGAGGGAAAATGAGCTTGGGAAGATTCATGTTGCTAGGGCAATTTTTCTTGGCCAGAGGGAACTCGAGAGAGCAGAAGCAGGAGTCGGTGGGGAAATCAAAGGGTGAGTTAAAAGAAAGGAGTGTGAAGAGCCTGGCTGTTTGTGTTGAAATTATAAACAGGAGTATGTTTTTCAGATATATTCTTGGGGAAGATGTAAAAGTGGGAGCTTAAGTAAAACAGTAAAGCTGTTGAGGGGGAGAAAGGGCTAAGCTAAGCCTTCCTATTGCGTGGTCTTATTTGCAGTCCCTGTCTGCCCTGGAAGCATCCCCCATATCTCTCTCTGTTTATACATGCAGAAAACTCCTGCAGAGCGGGGAGGAAGATGCAAGCTCTCCATCTGGTCTTCCAGACGTTGTTTCTCATCCTGGCACCAGCCTGGAGAGGAGGTGAGCTCTGAATTGGGTGGCCGGAGGGCAGCCTGGCCATGGTACAGGGCTTTGGACCAAACCCAGAGGAGCCTCATTGTCCCATCCTTACCCAGATCCCAGACATGTTGCTTCAACATCCCTGGGGAGCACGAGGTGGGTATGTACACAGCATCTCACCCCAAGCACCAGCTCACTGTTCCTAGGCAGAGCAATTGGCATTTTATCTGTCACAAGAGGAAGCTGGAGAGCAGCCTGCTGGTCCCATGTTTTTTGAATCCATAAGTGCTGGTATCAGCCCTCACTAATTCTGGGCACACAGGAGCATGGCTGTAGCCTGATCTGAACTGACTGTGCCTGCAAGGAATGAGGGTCTGAAATCACTGCCCTTCCCTGCATGGAGCCCAGGTGGGCTGGGGGTGCTTGGCAGGGGACTGACTGCACCTGAGGCCCCAACAATTCAAAATAAACCCAGAAGAAATTCAAGGTGCATGGGAGGCTGGTAAGCAATCAAGTGTGGTAAAGGTATTTGGATCATCTGAGGAAGGCTCATCATCTTAGACTGAAATGTGAGCAGGTGCCTACACTTAAGGACAAGCACAGGGTGCTCCTGTGGTGCCAGGGGGCACAGGAGATATGTCTCTGTCTCTGTCCCTGTCCCTGTGCCCACATGACCCCTCTTGCAGAGCAAGCCCCTGGACCACGGGGTTTCCTGCTGAAGAAGCACATGTGCCAGCTGATAATGACCAGCATTCATTTGTATTTCAGCATTCATTGCTAAACGGTTCTGCCTGGAAAATTGCCTTGAAAATGTGTTTCAGGATGTGCCAGATAGTCTCATGCTAATTTCTCAGCCAAAACCTCCCATGTGGCGTCCAATGTGATATCAGTAACTCAAAGGCAAGGGAAAATGAAGCTTCTATTTGCTTTCAAGCAATTTATTCTCTTGTTGTCTTTTTACATCCAGCAGCTAAGTAAATTACAGGGATGAAAATACAAAAGGCTTTTAATTTTTTCACTGTAATTTCTTAGCCCCTGGCAACCGAATAACAACAAAAAAAAGAGATATTATGAAAAGGTACTAAAGCCTAAGTATAATTTTTAATGATTAAATCCACATACAATTCTAACTGATTAAAAGTAAGAGGACCTGTTGAAGTACAAAGAAACAGCAGCAGGCTTCAGAGTTCAAGTAGTTGTATCAGCTTCAATTTCATATTAGAAAATGAAAAGAGAAAAATTTCTGCTGGTGATAACTTTGTATTTCTAGTATACTTCATCTTTCTCTTTTTTCAAGCTGCTTTTAATTCTATCATCTTTAACCTTAATTCTGCTTTTGTGTTTCTTAACTCTTGAGGATTATCCAGCCCTTTGAACTGATTTCTGACATGCTCTGTGTGAGGTACAGTGGTATCTGGAGAGATTGAGATGAAAGATCTCTCAAACTCTTTTTCTAGCTGGGCTGTAACACACAGAATTTCTCAGAATTATCTCATGTCCTAATGTCCAAGCTGGAAATAAGAGAAGCCCCACTGTCATTCAGGTGCAGTAGATCTTAAAATGTAATTCTGAGCTCTGAATTCTCATACAACAAAACAACTTCTAGGCTTACCCAAATCCTGTTATTTTGGCACCATTTCTTTTTTTAGGATCCAACTTGAGTTTTAAAGACAAAACTCAACTCAGAAGAGGAAAGGAAATAGCCACTTCTCTAAACTCTTTCAGCTTCACCCTGCCCCACCACAACACAGCCCTCAGGAAATCACTGCACACTGATTTCTGTATTTAATGGTGAGAGCAGAGTCAGCACCAAAGTCATCAGCACACAAAAAATGTTTGCTGGAAATATACATTCTCAAAGTGCAAGAATTCCAGAGCAAGAAAGCTCCTGCATCAGTCCTTTCAAATAAGCTTAATATTTCAGTTGTTACAATATTTATTTCAGGTGCTCATTATAAGGTTGGAACAGCAGTTTTTGGACAAATCACAACAATTTCTCACAAAACTTCAATGTTGGGACTTCAGATAGTTTTAAAGTTTTGACTTCCCTGAATACATGAACACATGTGTATTGAGTTCAGTTTTCTGTAGTTCTCAGCATGGGATATGCATGCACATATAGGAGAAATCTTGTATGCACAACCTAGAGGAGATTCCTTTTTCTTTATCTTCCTGCCAGTCAGAAGCCTTCACTGACCCCATTCTCTGCTGGATGTTCCCTACTGATAAAACAAGGCAAACAAAAAGGCTCTCTGGACCATCCAACATGCCGAGGTAGCTGCAGTTGCCTCAGATCTGAGGGGTGACCTCCGAAGCCTCGTTCGTGGGGAGGATGCAGCAGAACAATGTCATCCTTGTTGGCATTCATTTCAGCCCCTGCGCCGAGCCTCTCCTTCCCCCGTGCAGCACAGCCCCCGCACAGGCTCACAAAGGGCTGCATTCATCAGGGACCAGCAACTGGGTATAATCCTTTTGAAAGACAACAGCCCTGCCAGCTCTACCAGCCTTGGTTTAAAATGTTCATCCTTCCTCGCTTACTCAAGCCTAGGGCCACCTTGGCTGACTCTCATGCACGTGGAGGGGTTTGATGGTCTAAGGACCCACTGGGGTGGTTCCATGGGGTGGGGAAAGGGCTCCCTGGGTCAGCAAGTCCTGTTGAACTGGTTACATGTTGTGTGGGAGCTTGCTGACTTGTGCCCCGGGAGCTGTTTGGTTTCATGCCCACACTCCTCCCACGGACAAGCTGCTGCTCAACCTTGCTGCTCTGGATGGCGTGAACCTTCTCTGCATTTCCAGCCTCAATTTATTCATGGTTGGTTTGCTCTCATTTGTTCCCATGCCAGCACTGGCCATTAGCTTATAAAGCTCTCCCCAGTGCTGGATTTGGTCATCTCAGTGTGTGTGTAGGGAACGAGCAGCTCCTTGTGGCTTCCATTTACAGAGGATGAGACCAAAGCTTCTTTAGTTCTCCCGTTGCAGAGAGGAAATGCTCAGTCCTCCCCATTGCTCTGCTCTTCTCCTGGGCTAAAATGAATTTGCCTGCTGAGTCATCCCAGGCCAGGCCAGGAGGAATCAGGGATCCCAGGCCAGGCCAGGTGGCAGCCTTATGGAGCCTTGATGCCAAGGATGTAGCTGCAGGAGCAAAGATCGAGATGGTCGTGGTGGTGCAGTCAAGTAGGGAGAGGAGAGATCCCAGTGGCCTTGAACTGGAGCAAGAATTGATTGTGGTGGTGATATGAAAACACTGCAGCATAAAAAAGTGAGCACATGCTTAACACTTGTCAGTTGACCTTAATGTAGAGATTGGGGCTGCCCTGATGCTCCTTGTCTCTCTCCCACATCTCTGTGTGTTCTCCACTATGTTCCATGTCCCACCTCTCCTGCTGCCACTCTCCTTCTCTTTCTGAGTCCTTGACAGTCTTATTCTGGACTGTTCTGGAAGGCTTATCAGAACCTAGCAATGTGATTGCTTTCCCAAAAGTCATCCCCACCAACCACAAAATGCTCTGAAGGCAGCCTAGGAAGAGCTTGAATCAAGTTTAAGCTGCTAGCTGTGCTTACAGGCTGAAAGGTGTTTTATGTGGGCTTCTGTTTGCCAGTGAATTGCCTCCCACTCTTACCAAGATCCAGGAATCTCCAGGATGTTCCCTGAAATTTTGGCTTAATCTAAAAGCATGTCTGAAATTAATTGTATGACACCCAATGAAACATAGGCCATCAGTTCTAGTGCACACAAATACAGTTTGGAGCCCATTTCCTGAAATTCAGACCCCTGACGCAGCCCTGGCCCTCTCAGGCTTGACAAGGTAAATCAGCTCCTCCCAAATTCCTCCTGTCTCCCCATCTTGTGTTCCCTTTCACACCTTTCATGAAACCCAGCAAGAGCCAGCCCCCAGTGGAGGTGGTTTCTGTGGCAACTCTAGAAGTCACCCTTAGAGTGATCCTAGAGCTGTACATCTTCCCACTGGGAGGAGCAGGCACTTTAAGGAAAGCCATGATGGACAGTCATAAATTGCTGTGTGTTTTGGTGGCTCCCGTGGCTGCCTGGGAGATGCATTTGTCACCTAGCAACAACATAAGGTGATGAGGAAATAACAGCACGTTAATCTAATGGCCACGAGTTAACATCTATCAGGGAGCAAGTCCTGCAGTGTCCACCAATGAGGTGAATATAACTGAGGGGGAAAGAGATACCAAACTTTTCATCCAGTAAGTAGACAAGTGAGCAGAGGTTATTTTCATGTGTGTGTGCAAATGTATCTCTTTGTGGGGGGATGACAAAGTCCCTGGAGAAATCCCTCAGACTGGAGCTAGCCCTCGGACACAGAGCTATCCAGAAGATGGGTCTCAGTTTTGCAAAACCCAAAGGCAGCAGTGCCCCAGCAGGCAGGGAGAAGCAGGAGGGTGCCAACACACCATGAATTTTAGTGCAAAACCTCTCTGGGTTTTTGGTGTGCAGTGCTGTCTTAGAGCAAGTGCTGAGGCTCTTTATGACATCCATGCATTCAAGCTGCCCAGCTGATCATGGACAGGGAGAGTTTTCCTGCTGAAGCAGTGATTCTTTTCAGTATTGGTGTCACTCCTGAAGCAAGAGACTGGACTATTCATGGACCCCTTTTAGCCAACTCCTTCTCCTTTTGACATCATTACAGAGAGTGCAGGACAGGGTTCACAAATTGCCATCATCCCTTGGAATCCCTGTATGGGTCCAACCAGCAGAAAACATCAGTTTGCTTCAAGACCAGGAGCTGAACAGTGATAGAATTCAATTCTTTCCCTTTTCTTCTGGAAATAGAACCAGAAGAGATGCCACGTGCTATTTTTCAGTACCAGGAGCTCATTGAGGTACCTGCCCCCTGAAATACTGGGGTTGATCCATTTGGTGGCTCTAAATTGAAAGTACCCTGGGTGCTGACATGAGGGAAGTAGTTGTGAGAGGAAGAAAACTGAAATTAGTTCAATGATGGATGACCTCATTGAAGCCTGAAATTGTAAGAGTCACACAGTTCCCAGCGAGGCTGTGCACATTTTTATACTGCAGGAGCTTTTTCTTTAAGAAAACAGCTAAGAAATTGGTTTGGCAATTTACTGTTGAGCAGCACTGAAAAGGATTGGTCTGAAGCAGGACAGCATGTTCAGACCATTTATTTTGTGTAGCACATGCACTTAGCACCATCACGAGAGATGCTTTCTCAGCGAGCATCATTTCAGGGGCTCGCCTTTCATTAGTGCTGAGCTGAAAGTAAACATTAGAGAACACCAGGGCATGGCCAGGGTTTATGCAAAACTTGAGCATTAAATAACAAACCCGTGTTGTGCAGGTATATCACAGCTGGGTAGACTTCTTGACCTTTCAGCTGAAGCAAAGCCACAGAGGTACATCTCAAGAGCAGCTTGGCTTTGTCAATCATTACAGAAGTAATGGCATCCCAACATAATGCTTAACTCTGCAGTGACAGCTAAACATATTCATGGCAACACCCTTTGTGTTAAAATCTGGAAGAACCACAGTTAATGGTGCATTTCAGCCACGGGCTGTAAACTTCAGTGACAACCTATTACTGACTGCTGAACAAACTGGGATTGTCCCTTCCAAGGGGATCAGAGCTATGGTGCAAACCATCTTCTACCCCTGTTTAACCACGTCACCTGGATGGCTCTATAGGAATTGAACGTGCAGTGAAATTTTGTGTCCCTTGTAAGAAGCATTTGGGATGTATGGGGTATTTTAAGCTGCATTTTCCTGGCAAACCCTGACAGCTGCAAAACAGCAGTACTGGTGGTGGTGGTGGTTTCCTCAGGCTGGGAAGGGTTTCCTTCATGCTTGGTGCAGGTTTGAGGTGGTAGGCACAGTGCACAGGACATGGTTAGAGCTACCTCTGCTTTTTCTGTAATGCCAATGTTCCATCTGAAGGCAGCATGCCATGAAAGTGTGGCCCCACTGCACAGACACCAGTGGCTCTGTTTGTAGCAGGTCCTGTTAAATGCAGCCGTGGGTTAATATGGAACTAAGCCTCAGCAGCAGGAATTTGTGAACAGCTAGGAAAATACCGAAACAACTGCAAGGTGCTGACCTTAAACCAGTGTTCCTTTAACTTCTGGTAGCTGTTTGTGTCCCTGCAAATCCAAATTCGCTCCCTGGCTAGCGGTAATTTCTGAGGCGCAGGAAGCCATTGGGTAACGTGTTCTCTGGCTGCAGGCACGATGTGCAGAGAAGTTTTAAAAGCACCAAATCACAGAGGGTAAAATGCTGCTGCAAACAAAGCTCTTCCAATGTTTCTCACATTAATGATGCGGAGATCTGGAGCTTTGTGTTTAACTTCATGGATCACAGCAGGAACTGGAGTTCTGTGTTTAACCTTCTTCCAGGTAACCAAACCCTTTACTGGGACCAGGCTGCTTTTAGGGATTTTTGGTGGGGGGCAAGGTTCCAACTTTTATAGAATTTAGTCATCAGCTCTCTTTTTTTTTATTATTATTTTGTGAAGGATTTTTTTGAGGACCTAATGAATTTGGGGAAGATTTAATGCTCGCAAAAATTCCAATTAATGCAGAGAAAACACTACTGCCTTTATCCTTTATTCTATCTGTGGCTATTGAAATGGAAGAGCTTGGGGCTTCAGCAGCACGGGTGGGTGTTTGGCTGCTCTGACAGATTCCTGCCTCAGAGCAGATGCACTTTGCTGCAGTTTAACTACGCTGAGGTGGCTCTGCTGAGCTGGTTTGAAGGATGATAAAAGAGAGGCCAGAGGTTGTCATTCAGCCATGAAGAATACTCAGGATACATATAATCACAGCAATCAGCTATCTGCTTTTGACTTGTTATTTAATAATCAGTTGAAATGCAAAAAACCCTAAAAGAATTAAAATATTCTGCATCAGGGTGCATGTGTGACATGGCAAATTAGCTCAGTTTTAGAAGGACACGTCTGGAAGAGTTGAAGCTTCTGTCTTTTTCTCTATTCCTCATTTGGATTTCAGCCACTCACGAAATTTCACAGATAATGCTTTATATGAAAGACTTACTATACCCAAATACCTCTGGTGAAACTAGGGACTGAAAGGCAGTGTGTGCACAACATCAG
The DNA here is from genome assembly GCA_013400635.1 of Hypocryptadius cinnamomeus. Classification (NCBI taxonomy): domain Eukaryota; kingdom Metazoa; phylum Chordata; class Aves; order Passeriformes; family Zosteropidae; genus Hypocryptadius; species Hypocryptadius cinnamomeus. The sequence continues at coordinate 267,027 of VYZP01035265.1, read as the reverse complement.
ACACATTATAGAGATCTGAGGGGGGATTTCTTGCTGTTTACAGTGGCTTGAGCTTTGCATAACAAAAAGAACCTGTTAATTAGAGATTTTAAAAGAGATTTTTCAGTTATGTATATTTGATATAAATTTCTAGTTCAGAACAGAGCCTTCCAGTTTGACTCAAAGTTTAAAATCTGTAAGTGTTTTGAATATATGCAGAGGGAAATCCAAAGTAATTATTTACAAATTACATTCTAATAGGGTTTTTTTCTGAGAAACAAATCTAAATTCCTCTATCTTGTTCATTCTGCTTTCCAGTGTTATCACAATTCTATGCCTGATTTGAATTTTTTTGTAGCAACATTGGGCAACTGTAATAACACACCTAACATCAGTCAGCCAAAAGAATCTATTGAATTGAATTCAATTATACTGATGAACTGCTCTGGTTACTTTTTGCACAGATAATATGAAACTGAGGCTAAGATCAGCAAGGCTTGCAAAAATAAACTGGCTTAAGCTGAGAATAGAAAATATACCTGAAAAACAAGTTTCAGGTTCGCATGTTTGCAATACCTGAAACCTGACTTTGGGAATGATGCACCACTACTATCTGAAAACAGGCAAATGCTGGGTAGAGCACACTTCTGGTCAAAACAGCTCCAATTTACTACTGCATTCACAATTGGCTCCCAAAAAAAAAAATTAACCACAGAACAAGAATTTGGTTATGGGCATTTTCAGCAGGTATTTCTGAATAGCAAAGCCCAGTGCAGCAAGCAGGTCTCAGACTCCAGCTGGTGTTTCCCTGCTCTTGTCTTTCCCTCTTTCACATCAAAAGGAATGTTTTCTCCTTGGCCTAGCTTTCATCTGCAAGCTATTGAATTTATTGAGCTCTTGGTGAGGTTCTCTGCTGGATTCGATTTGGGCTGGCTCAAAGCAGAGCCCCACAGAGGCGGATCCCAAAGGAGAGGTCTGGTCTCAGCCCTGTAGGATCAGCACTCTTTTTGCTCTTCCTCTCCAATTCCTACTCTAAGAACAGTAATTATAGTGGTAAATTGTAAAAAACAAAACATACCTGCCCTCTCTGATTTACATGTGTGTTTTCAGTCAGCAGACTCTGGGTCGGACTGTGAGCTTGGCGAGAGGTGAGTGTGGCTTCATTCTCTCCCCCACGGCTGCCCCCACCCCAGGCTCTTTCCGAGGTGCTGTGCTCCTGCCTGGCACACCAGTACAGCAGAGGAATGAGGACCTCCAGGAAATAGGCCATTTAGGGTTGGGGTTTTTTTTCCAAAAGAGGAAATAGAGGCTGGTAACCCTTTGGGTTGTCACCAAAAATGCTGGTGGCGGGTGCCAGTGTTGAAAGGCAAACGAGTGGCACTTTGCTTCTTGCATTGTCTGCATTGCTCCCATCCACATAGAGAAATTTTTAATGGGCTCCCTTCATGGAAGAAAACTTCTCAATCTTCTACTTACTGATGGTGCTTGTCTTTGTGTTGGTAGATGTGCTGGGGTGGGTACAGCAGCCCCATCACACTGGACTGGAAGTCCTTTTTATTCTTCCCTTTTCAGGTGTGTTGGACAGAGCGATGAAAATTTTAGCAGCTGGTATGTGTGGTAAGTTTCAGATCTGCTTTAAGGGGAAAAACTGGCAAATAATATTCTTTGATGGATATATGGAGAGAAAGGCATTAAGAGAGACTGATAGCTAGAGAGCATTGCTCCTGGGCTGTCCCTGTGTTCTGTCTTTACAAACTAATGGAAATCATTTATCCATATCCTCCTCACTGTACGCTGACAACTGAACTGGGAAAAAATGATAGATTGTGTCAGGGAGAAATGTTTGAATTTCCAGCCAGCACTGGCTGCTGAGCACTCAGGAGTGAGACATTGCTTTCTGGGGACTTTGATCACGTCCAGTGTGCAACATTTAACGGCTATTTGCAAAAGATGTTAATGAATATGTTAATTTGAAGACGTGCAGCCATCTGTCGGTGCTGCCCGCAGATGGTGACAGTACTGTTCCTCCCCTGCTGCCTCTGCCTTAGGTTCCTGGTGTTGTTTTTGCTGGCCGTGCTCCTGTCCTGCGGGATCTGCTGCTGCCTGCAGTGCTGGCTGAAGCGGCGGAGCTGCCTCCCCCGACGCACCGTGGCTGTCTTTGCCCTCAGCAGCTCGGATGCCTTTTGTGGTTAGTCCTGTCCCTGCTGCAAGGTCCTGCTGGCCCTGGTGGCCTTCTTGTGGCCCATCCATAACCCAGTAAAAAGCAGTCAGGCTTGGGATCTGGGATGCAGCCAGTGGCTGTATTGCTGGTGAACAGTGGGGTGCCCAGCTCTGGCATCTTGGGGACATGTCCAGACCACGGACTGGGGGGCTGAAGCGACATCCACTTTTCACTGAGCCATACCTTGGTGCTGTCCCTGTCTGTCCATGTGTCCCAAAGGTGCATAGCTGGGGCTTGGCCAGGCAAACACTGGAGGTGTGTGGGACTTTCTCCTCTGTGCCAGGCCCCTCAGTGGCACAAGACGTTGGGGCAGCCACAGGCTGTGGGGTCAGGCAGTTCTTTCCAGTGTGCGTCCTTCATTTCTCACTCAGGCAAAACTGTACTGGTCTAACTCGAGCCACCCCAGCACAGCTTGACTGGCTAACACACCCTGCTCTGTCGAAAGATTGTCCTGGTGGGTGCTGTTCCTTGTGGCAGCCACCCTCAACACTCCCCCAGGAGCACCCAGATTTTGAGGACTAGGCTATAATGACTGTGTAGCAACCAGAACTGAACTGGAGTATGGCCAGCAGCATTGGCAGGCTGAGCCAGACAACATCTCTCCAAGAAAAATAAAGCTTATCCTGTCATTAGGCTAAGCCCTTCCCAGAGAACATATTACCTGCTTTCTGGGTGGTCATAGACAGTGAGGACGCGCCCAAACCCACCCAAATTCCTCTGTCCCAACTTCTTGTATCTGGAGTTTGTGGTGAAAGACTTTGTGATGCCATCCTTCAAAAATTACATCCGTGCCTTTCTTGTTTCCAAGTGGTTTGGCAGCTCCTCCTGGGGTCACCTGTCACTCCCACACTTGCCCTTCATGCCTGTCTGCTGTACAGTTGTGACTTTGCTTTTTCCCCAGCTACTGAAGCACCTCCGTGCCCATTCTCTGGACCCCTGAGCCCCTGCATGACTGCAGAGATTTCCTCTTCTCCTGCCCCATGCTTCAGCCTCGGGGGAACTGAATTGCCTCCATCTTATGAGGATGTTATGAAGGAAAACAAGCTCTAGACACCACATGTTGGCTTTCAGTGATCCTACCTGGTTCCTCAGAGATCTTCCATCATGCCAAAGGAGCGTGAGATCAAATCAGCCTTTTCCACAGGTTGGCCGAAAGACTGAAAAGCAGCAGATATTTCATCTGAACCTGAAAGACAAGACTAAATGCAACAGAATAAATGCCAAAAGTATGTGTTGAATCTGTCACAGGAGTTCAGCTTGACATTTTGCTAACTCTGGATTTCAAGAAGCTTCCTCAAAGGCCTGTGTGCATTTGGAGTTTCTGGCTCAGCCTTTAGATTTCTCTCTCTAAGGCTGCTTGAGCTGGTGCAACCCCATGTATTTTAGGACCAAATGTTGATAAATGACTTGGTAGTTACTTCTTGAGCTTGGGCTGCCTCCTTCACTCGGCACTGTGCCAAGAAACACCCTCTGGCAAAGTCATGCTGTTCTAATACATTGCAATGCAATCATGCCACTCTGTGATGAAGGATCGTTTGCCACATTTAAAATATTTAGCACAGCATATCAGATTTGTCTAGTGCAAAAGGCAGCAAATTTATGGCCAGGGAAGAGAAAACAAGAGACAGGGATTATGTAGGAGTAGCAGTGGCAGGAGCTGGTTACAGAGCCTTAAAAAAAAGTGAGTTTGCTCATTTGAGCTGTTATTAATTTCACGATGACTGTCCTCAGCTACTCTTGCCCTAGCATTGCAGACCAGAAGGCTTTGAATGGCCCAGGACCCATGTGGAAGTTCCCCACAAACATGAATTAGGGGCTTAGGTAATTAGTACTTAGCTACAGAAATCTATTAGGATAAAGAATGCCATTTTTTTTTAGTTGATCACTGCAGACAGGATGGAAAAATACTTTAAGAAGCCATCAAGACTGCCTTGTGCCCAAGCAGGATCAGCTCAACCAAAGTCATTTCTTGGAGACATTACCCTATCTGGTTCTCAAATTACTGAAGAAAGATGCTGAATTTTCCCCTTAGCTGGATTCCAGACGAAAGCAGAGATTCTCCTTTGTTTGTCATGGGCAGGGCAGGTCACTGAAGGCTGAATTCAGCCTGCCTGACCTCTCTGCCTCTGCTCTCTCAGTGGCAAGAGCTGGGGGTGCAGTCAGACCTCTGCTGCTGCAAAAGGTAATGTCAGCCCTGGTCCCGTGCTCTGTACTCCTATGGAGCCATAAACCCAATTTGGGCAGCTGGGTCCATCTGGGATTAGAATCCCAAAAGATTAATGGGAGCCCACAGTCTGCCTCATGGAGCACCTCCCCACCTGTAAAGTGAAGTCAGCAACAGTTCCCATGCTCAGGAAGGAAACTGGGAAGATAAATGCACTAAAGGTTATCATATTCTTATAATGACTCTATGTAAGTACATTTGCTAGATAAAGAATTGCAACACATTTTGAGAAAAAATTATTTGCCAAAACCACTGCAAATTATCTCCCTAAAATCTTATTTTAGAAGCAGCTTTAATGTTTGACTCTTGTGTGAAAGGAAATAAATGTCACTTGTAGCCAAATGAATGTTTGTGCCAGCAGGCTAAAATATTACTGGGTTTATTAATAAGGAAAATTAGCAAGTACAAACTCAGCCAGGGGAGAAATCGAGCAACTTCTGAGTGTCCTTTTGCTGGCTGAACTTAGTAGGAATTGCAGGTAATCAGCACCTCTCAGGATCAGATCTTTCATGTACATAACTGCTTCCACCATTCAACCCCTTCAATTTATGCCCTGAAGCATGAGATTTGATTATGTTTGTCACTGCAGCTTGCATAGCCTGTTAGTGGGCATTAAATCAGCTGTCACTTGATTCCCACCTACACACTGTTAGCTTCAGTGACCCCTCCATGGCAGAGAACTCCACAGGTTGTCTGCATTATGTGCTGCATAAAACATTACTGCCTCTTGCTTATTAATGGCTTGGCTCTAAATAAATTGCTGCCTTTAATTTCACTGAATGTCACCTTCTAATCAGATGGCTGGAGAGGCTAACAAGCAAGGACTGCTCAGGTTTCAATGCCTCCAATCCCTCTGCATCTCTCTTTCTCGAGGACCAGTGATTCCCGAGGTGCTAAATCCTTCCCCAGCCACCCAACCAACAGAGGGCAAGCAAGATTTCCAGCACACAAAACATTCCAGGGAAGGGGTTTGTTCCCCTGCTGCTTGTGTGCATTCAAGTGCATTCAGTTTCATGTTTGAGGCGCTTTAATTATGCACAAAAGGAATCAAATTTTTCCATCAGAATTGCAACAAGTGGGTCACAGTAAAGTAAGTTAGTGGCTGTCACAAAATCAGGCTCCATCTGGAGTCACCAGCATGGGAGAACCTGTGTGCTGTGGTACCTGTGCAACATGACAGGAGCCACAGGAGCTTCCAAAAACTGCTGAAAGCCAGGAGGTATCTGCAAAAAAGAGCTCATGTAGAGCTGCTGTGGGGAGGACATAAACTAATATTGCTGCTGGCTTGGGGTAAGGATGGGAAGTACCTGAGAAGGGGCTCAGGGCCCTGGTCCTTGGCTTCCTGATCACTGGTATGGAGAAGAGGATGGGTTTCTTTCTTCTACAAAAGCATTTTGGGTGGCCCCACCAACCTGTTATTCCCTATGAAAGCTGCTTGTCCCAGCTTGCCACCTCGCTCCTGTGTTCTCCAGCAGAACAGACAAGGTTTCTCCAGACCTGTGTTCCCATTCTTACACAAGCAGAGATTTTGCTGGGTAATTGATATTTTTATAAGTACTCAGCTCTTAATGAGGGAAGTTAAAGCAGTTTGGCTGATGTTTCCAGAATTGCAAAGAAAGAAGAACCATTTCTTTATAATCCATCACCTTTAGGAATACGGTTCACCTTGGAAAAGCACTTGTCCTGCTGTGACTCTCTGGCTGCCACTCATCCTCTGAGTTACACTTCCTGCTGACTTTGAGAAGAAATGGCAAAAGCTCTAGAAAAAAGCCAAAAACACTAGAAGGCAGATGTGTTTCTGGGGGAAATTGTCATCAGCAAGACTTGTGGGGGGAAATGGGAGTGGTGCAGAGGAGCCAATTCCTTGGTGACCAAGCAAAAGACAAAGGGAACATGGTGAGGCACACAGCTGCACTTTCACGTCTGCAGATTAAGAGCTGAATAATAAAGTCATAAAGTGGCTCTCAGGCAAAATAGAGCAAAACCAGAGGTAGCTGAGCCAAACAGGGCATCAGTTTGGAATGCCGGGAGGGTTGGACATGAAAGATGGGAAAATAATTTATATGCTCTTTTTTTTTTTTTTTTTTTTTTAATTGTCATCCAAAATTCTGCATTATGGGCTGAAGACTTCTGCACAGGGAGGATGGGGACAGGGCTGGGGACAGATGCCCGCTCTCTTTAGGTCACTAGATGGCACAATTCTGGCTCTTTTCTTCCTTGCTCAAAGGCATTTTACAGCAGGAACCCAGCAGCGACAGGGAGAAAATAGTTCTCGCTGCCGTAACGGCGGTTGGACAGAGTATTTCAGTCATTAATCACTTGTCCACACTATTTAACAGATGTAGAAGAGCAAACTGTGGGAGTCCAGCCCCAGCTGAGAGAGAAAACCTTGCATTCTTGGTGAAATTTTACTTTTCTCTCCTGGAAAGTTTAGGAAATTAAGTAGATCTGTCTAAGCTGAGACAAAGTCTTCAGCTGCTGAAGATGCATTGCTGCAGGTGTGCACTGGGGTCTGAGCTTTGTCGCTACCAGCAAAGGTCTAGGCAGCCTCCAAAATCAATCCCCCATGCTCAAGGGCTGGTCCTATTTGTGCTGCTGCCTTTTGTGTGTCCTTGCAGGACAGCAGTGATTCCCTTCACAGGAGTCAAAGCAGGTCACTTGGCAAAACACCTGAGCAAAACCTGGATGCAGGTTAGAGAGACACAGCACTCAAAGGTAATTGTGTTTATTATATCCCACTGATGTTACAGCGTGTAAGAAAAACACAGTTCTGCACTGCTGCTCTTGTCTACTGGAAATAATTGTTCAGATCCACTGAATTCACACCAAAATCACATGGCAATGTCTGTGAAAAGGCAGGAAATCCATATCCTGGGAAACACTGATGCAGCTGCAGTAGGAGATAGCCTAGTTCACAAGGTCACAGTTAGAGTGAGCACTAATTACAGCTGGAGATGTTAAAAGCCCTCATGAGCAAGGCTGATCTGGGCAGGGAGAGGAGGAGATGCTGCAGGCAGAAAAGGACAGCCATTGCAGGTGTCATTTTGTTAATGTCCCTCACTTGCCTATATCAAAATGGGAAATCAATAGTTATCTGTACGGCATGGAATCAACTTAGAAAAGATCTTACCTAAACACTTTACTGTTTTCCATAACCTGCAACCAGCCCTGGCAGAGTGCACAGAGATGTCAGGGGAGAGAACAACAGGGAGCCTCAGCTCAAGGAAGCACCCTGGGGCAGGCACACAGGCAGGAAAGGTGCTACTCCCAGCTCTCAGCTAAATCCCTGACTCTCCCTATGCCTTGGGAAATGGAGACAGAGGTGCCCAAACATGGAAAAATGCCCCTTGTAAACTAGTGAAAATATGGAGGAACCTAAAAAGCTGTTGGAACTGATGGATTAATTGTTGGGCCTCAGCTCAGCTGGAAATTGCAATTGAGCAGAAAGCCTTGGTAAGCCATCAATGGCCATCAGGAGGGGAAATTCAGTGTATTGTCATTCCTAGTGAGCTGCTGCTGAATGGAATGCAGGTAGGTATTAAGGAAATACCTTAATAACTGAGCTCACCTGATACATCTTTAGCCTTAGGGGCTGGTTGTGATTTTGAAAGAATAAATAAGTCCTGTTTACTTTCTGGGAGGTTTCTTGCTAATGAATATATAATTAAACTAGAACAGATCTGCATTGTGACCTGATAATGAGCTAATGAGGAGTGAATCCTGCAGTCATGAAACCAGTGTCAGTATTAAATCAAACAGGGATTAACAATTAAATATTAACAGCTGATCAAAACATCAGCTAGACTGTCAGCAGAATTTGAATAATGAAGCAATGCAGTACTGGACTGGTTACAAAACATTAACCTAGCAAAACTAAGAGTTGCTGTGACCTTTTCCTGGTTCTCTTGTGCAGGACATAGGTCCTCAAAACCTACCATAGATTTTGGCTAGAATAGAAGTATGATTGAGAAATTAACTCTTATTCTATACAGATACTGAAGAAGAGATGCCCACAAGTGTTGATGCAATATTCTTGATATGCAAACAATATTTGTACATCAATTCTTTGCATGTGAAGTGTATTTGAGGAGGATGAGTTAAGGTAGTATTTGTGCTCTATTTGTTTACCCCAAGGAGGAACACAGGGCTGGAGGGATCAAAGAAACTAATCCTTAATATTCACCCCTGATCAGGGCATAGACATTCAGTGCCCACTGAGCCACTGCTTGGTGTGACCCATGTGTTGTAAGTCACAAAACAGCTCCCACCACCCAAAAACAAACTGAAGACAATTTAGGACAAAGGCCCAGAATTCTCCTCAATCACTGAACAGGAGAAATCAGTGATCTGAGATTTGTAATTACACCTGAATTTCTTCTCTGCTAAAAAAGAAATAAATCTTCACAGCAAGAAATAACCTTTGTGCTCAGAAAAGCTATGGAAAACAGCAGCAAGAGCCTGGCAGGCATCCCTGAGTGTTTGTGGGGAGGGATAATGTGCTGGCTGCATAGGCTGGGGAGTTTTTGTTTCAGAGTTGATGGTGTCTTTGCTGGGTACCTCCTCCCCAGGAGCATCTCTGAGCTGCGTGAGCTGGGCTGAGGCTGCCTGCAGCATCTCTTCTCCCTCGGGGAGGCTGAGGGAGCATTTGCCTCTCTGAGCAGGAGCAGGGATGTGGGCAGTGGAGCAGTCACTGAACACAGCTCTGCCTCTGGGGTGTGTTCACCCTCCATCTCCTTCCCACTGTGTCTCTGAAGGAGCAGGGCAGCAGGGACACAGCCCAGGAAGCAGACCAAAAAATATTCCCAGAGTTTCCCTGTCCTGGCAGAGAATATCAGCAGTGTCAGCTCTCCTGCCCCAAAGACCCACAGAAAACACATTTCTGATGGGGCTGTAAAAAAGTTGAAAAAAACCTCACCCAACCACCAAGCTCTGAATGCAGTTTCCTTCAATAACAGACAAAAATTCCTGTCACCTCCAGATCTCTTTGTGCATTCTTGGTACAATCTGTGAATTCAGCACATCGCTCATAACTCTTGTACTCGTTGTCTCTCAGGACCTTGTAAAAAAGCCTCCATCACCCCTCCTACTGTGTTTACATCTGTTTGATATAGCTCATCTGTTGGCAGTAACCTGCTCTCAGTTTGGCTGACATAAACGTCTGCCAGCCCAAGCAGCACGAACTCTGCAGGCATGAGCTCTGCAGGCACGAGCCTCCCTTGCCTGGGCAGCAGAGCTGCCACCAGGGCTCTTGCTGAGCTGGTTGTGCTGTGCTCTGAGCCCTGTGGGGGTGCCTGGGCCTGCAGCAGAGCCATATGGACCTGCTGTTGTCCTGTCTGTTCCAGGCCTTGGGTGCTTCTCGGCTTGGAGCCATGTCAGGGCTGGGTTGTGTTTGGGCCTTGCTGGTCAGCTCTGTGCTGCAGCACAAGCTGCTGCTTCCAGGGTAACCCATCAGAGGATTCAGCTTCATTTTCCATCATAGGAGTTATCAGAAGTGCTGCTTGGGATACAGCTCACTCCAGCCTCAGCCAGCCCATCTCCCTCTGGCCCACATAACATAAAGTTTCACTTCATACTGTCTGGGAGAAGGAAATCCTGCCTCCCCATAAAACAGTCCATGGAGGAAGCCTGCCTCTGGTAGTGCTTCAGCACCCACGGCTGTGCACATCAGCTGAGACTCCAGCTTTGTTTCTCCACTGCCCCTAAGCAGATAAATCTCTGTGCTGGGAGGCTTTTCTCAACCCCCAGTGGCCATGATATGGTGTGGTGCCCATGGTCAGAAAGGACTGAATTTGGACAGTTCCTACCAACCCTAAGAAAACTCTGTCTCAGCTTCTCTCTCTATTAAAGGCATGAAAAAATGTTCACATCCATCCCTAGGGAACGTGTTAAGCCATACAGGAGTTTTCCTCCCCCACCCTAGTGAAGACCTGGCTGATGCCCTAACCTCATCCAGCCCATGGCTGCCTGGATTGCAGCCAGGGACAGCAGTCCTGAACTAGGTTTGAATACCTTTTGATGGAAAGGGACAATAGATTTTAGTATAATTTTTCCTTGCTTCTAGTTAATGTAGATATATGGTAATACACAAGTTCAGATTTTGGATCTTCACTCACTTTGCCCAAGCAATGTTTTTATTAAGCAGAATGAAGCTGGCAATTTCCAGATTTCACTGAGTTTAGTAGTGCACCTTTTAACACTGACTGAGAAGGACTGTATTTTTCAGGGAAGAATGCACCTGCATTTACAATCATTTCTCAGTGCAGACTTGTGGACCAAAGAGAGGGTCAGACATTTAACACAGCTCTTATCTCTTGAAAAGGTCCCCAGCTGCCTGTAAGAGGGGCAGACCCCCCTACTGAGTGCAGAGGGTCCAGATGTTGGTCAGGCAGTCAGTCCCTCCCTTTGCCAGGATTTTCTCCTTTGTACACTCTGTTGATCCATCTTGCAGTTTGGGGGTCTTCGTGCAGAACACTGCAGTCTGATTCAGGAATGGCTGATTTATCTCACTTCCACCAACAGTGTTGAGACAGATGCTGAAAAGAGTGTGGGTTGGTTATTTCAGTCTGTGCTTATACAAGTGGTCTCAGCACTCAAGTCAAGAGGATTCCAGAAAGCAGGATTTTCTCAGAATTTACTTTCTTGAAGGAAAGGTATTTTGAAGCTCTCGTAATGCAAACATTGTAGCATACAGTAGATCCTTGAAATTCAACTGCATCTGTATCACAACCACAAGAGCTTGAGTCTCTGCGCAATCTACTGCAAATTAAAGCAGAGCTCTTTTTGGAGCACTTACCTCCTCCTCATACCCTTGTGTCCACTGCATACATTTTGGAGGTGGCTGTTTGCGAGGATGGAAAATGCACGTTTGTTACGACGGTCGCTGCTGAGGAATACCCTTTCCTCAAGGGGTAGGCAGAATGGAATCTTCCAGAACTGGTCTCTGTGAGACACAGAGAGAAATAGGAACTGCTAATGAGTGCTTGGAGACTTTCAGCTGTAAAGTTTCATTATTCAGGGAAAGCAGCACTCCAAGATGTGACATAATAATGACACACTTTATGTCATCCTGGCACCTCAGCTCCCACATGAAGACCTTGATGTGCTTTCTAGAGCTGCCTAAGACTATTCCCATTTTACAGCTGAAAATATCACCACTGGGGATGAGCAACCATGCCAAAGGACTTTCCCCACCCTGTGCACCTGCAGCACACCCTGAGCAATGGCTCAGTCCCTGAGCTGTGCCTCAGCCGTGCTTCCTCACCTCTGAAGAGATACATGCAGCAGGTGAGCAGGGACCCAGACAAGAAGCAGCCAAGTGACCCTGCCATGCCAAGCCAGCAGGACCAACCAAACTTGTACTGGATGCCCAGGAACACGTTGTGGAAGAGCAGAGAGGAGCGCTCCACATAGACATCCACGGCGTACCACACGGAGCCCATGATGCCAGGGAGACCTGCAGGGCAGGACAGAGGTGCCACACTCAGAACTATGGGGGATCAGATCTAAAGCTGTAGCTGCTGTCTGCTGGGGCAGACTTCAGGGTGGGAAGACCTTCCTGGGATGGCAGGTTTTGGTCCCCTTCCATGCTCTGTCTTTGGTGGATTCACCCTGGCTCATGCTGATATCCTGTGCTGCCAGGCAGAGGCTGCACCTCTTGGCTTGGCACTCACACACACTTCCAGCACACTGGCAGCACTCAGGTTTCTGCACCAAAGGGCAGGAAGCTCCTCCCCTCCCAGCTGCTTGTAAAGTTGTCTCCAGAATTCAATTTTCTGATCTGTTTTGATTTTCAGAACTTTGATAATGCTTTTCAGACAAACTTTGAGAAGTGAATTGGAAGATGTTTAAAAGAGCCTCTCAACATGTTTTACATGTGCTCCCAGTGGCTGGGGTGAGTTATTAAATCTGCTTAGACTGAAGAAGAGGTAGCTGCTTGATATTGGCACAAAGTCAAATTATATTATTTGGTATCTAGCTGGCTATTTATTTTTGTGTTTAAAATTCTCCCACTGGCTGTAACAGCAAAGCACCTCAGCCAGTTGGGTATTTATCACCTAGAAGGGACAGGCATATTATTATCCTTTTATTAGAGATCAGCTGCAGAGATTTTGGGCTAAATGACTTGCCCAAGGTCACACAATCTGTGGCAGAGCCAGGAACTAAACCAGGATGCCAGGACTTTCTAGTCTTTCAGCAATTGGTCTAGAGACCTACAGCAAGGTCTCTTTGCTGTATGAATAACCTCAACTGCTCCACAGTGAGATAGCAATAAATGGAAGTCAGTCAACTCAAAGCCAACTCACCTGGTCAAAACATGAACTGAAAGCAAATAAACTCAACTACATGCTGTTTGAGGCAGGTGGTGAACAGAAGAAGCTGCATTACACAAATAAATGAAATAAAGATCCTTCCTCCTACAGAAAATCACCAACCAAAATAAAAGGAGGCTTTTAACACTTTCCCCCTTTGCTAAAGGGTGTCCTACAGAATGGGGACACAGTGGGGAAATACCTGCAAGGAGCAACATAACCCCAGACACCAGGCAGATGCGCAGCTTGATGTGTGGCTCATCGGGAAGGAATTTCACACAATCCAGTCCCAGGACCAGGAAGAGAAATCCAAATCCTGACAGGAGGTCTGCTGTTATCATCATGGCTCGGGTCAGCACCAGTTTCACTGCAGGACAAAAGCAGATCATTCCAGTGCACAAGGAATGGAAATGTAGGCAGGTAATGGGGTCAGATCCCACAGGAACAGTTTTTTTTTTTGGTGTTCAGCTTTTTTCAGCTTCCCTTGGGAGTAATACCTGACTGGGAAAAGAAACATGCCTCTAATTATCTGTCACTGAGTAGAACAGATACTCTTAGTCTACACTCAAGTGTCCCCACCACTTGCAGAAACATCTCTGACTCTTACATACCAGAATGCTCGGCGTAGATGGAGTCGTACTCATCACAAGTTTGGATCCCATCAAAAACGTTTGTGACACATTCCCACCACAGGCCACGGCATTTTGTACTCACCTGTGGATTGAGAGGACAAAAAAGACCATAGGTTAAAACATCCACTAACACAGCAGGTGGTCGTCTTAGCCCTTCAACAGAAATCCCGGTCCAGTTACAGTGATGGTAAACCAGAGTGTTTAGCTTGAAGAGAAAAAGCAGAAGCATGGAAGAAAAGGACAATGTTTTCTACGTCCCTACTAATGTTTTTACAATAGAGCAAAAAAATGCAGACTAGACATTAGGAAAAAAACCCTTGCCTACTAGTAAGGATAAAAATTTTTAAGGAAATTTCTGGGAGGAGCTGGGGGGTGGCTGACCAGAAAGATCTAAGAGCAGGTTTGTTCACTCATTGCCAAACTCTTGTCTAGGCTCAGCTGGGCAGGGCCATGGATTAGACAACCCAAGATTTTGCTGCCTGTCCTTCCCTTCCTTACACCATCCTCCCGATGGAAGAGGAGCAGCTCAGAGAGTGGGAGAGGAGTGCAGAGGAGTCTGGATGTGAGCCCCTCTGCAGACACCTGGAGAGGGCTGCCCCCAAATGACTCAGCTGTAAACACTGGCTGAAAAACCAGAGGCAGGCGGTGCTGGTCCCGGCCCTGGGGCTCCTGGTGTGCTGCCAGCCATGGGACCACGCGTGCCCAAGCCACAGTCATCACTGAGACATCCAGACTGGGGCAGAGCAGCATCATGGTTAATCGTCTCTGCTGTCCTCGAGCCATAGATACCATTCCCAGCCCAGCCTTCCATAAATCACTTTAATACGGGAGGCGTTTCCATTACCAATGCAAATATGGCAACAAGAACCTTTAAAATATTCCTGGAATTGCTCATACGAGCAGCAGAGTTAATGTCAGTGCAGCTTTGGACTCCAGCCCGCCCACTTCTGCCAGCGACACCTGCTGCAGTTAATGGAAAGAGAAACTCTTCCAGCAAATGAGTTTCACACAGGGGAAGGGGACCAGGCTTGCTTGGATGATGCAATAAATTCATTTTTCTTGCACTGTGTAAATCACAAAGCAGATAATAACATATCTCGGACACATAATAAAGTCTTATTCAGGATGTACTGAGGTCTGTAGCCAACTGTAATATTTTCTCCACAGCACAATGTCTGAGCCACGCTGTGCACCTCCTCTGTGATACTGCTGTCTGGATCAAAGGTGACGAAAAATGACTCGCTACTTCAGACCAGCAGAAGAGATACTATTTATATTTGAATGAAAATAATCTACATGTTTTGTTTCATGAAGATGAGAAGTGCTTAATGTTTCTGAGAATTCCAGGGCATATTTAATGAAAAATATGATGAAAAATGAGAAGCAGTGATGGAAAAAACTAATTTCATTGATTCTGTGCTTTTCAAGAGAACAGAGTCTTGTAAAACAATTTGCCATGTTTACATTCAATGTATTTTTACCACGGCCCTCTTAATGCAGTTGCAGATCCTCTTCTGTCTTAACTCACCACTGTTCAGCCTGTGCTTGAAACAGCATATTTTTATTAAATTACATTTTGTTTCACTTGTGTTTATATAATTTCTCTTTCCTCCCAAACCACCATAGGCTTATTTATACTACTCTGCATTCAGCTAATAATGTCACTTACTTCCTCACTTGCTGATATTATTACTGTTTTTTAAATCTTACAAGCAGCATCTACATCTAAATTATTTATAAGGAGACTAACAGGATTCCAGGCTTTGTCACCCTCCAAGCAAAACAGAGGTCTTAAGCACAACACTTATGGTCTAGCTTGTGAAATAACCCCCTTCCCAGACTAACAAAAACTTGTTTAATATTTTTTGTTTCTTGGGATGTTTCAGTTGTCACTACTCCTGCTACAGCCAGCATGGGCAAAGCAGAAGCCAGCCCATGTGCAGCCAGGGATAATTGTCCTATTGCCTGGTGCAGGAGGGATAGGAACAGGTGTCACTGTGGGGACCAGTGGCTGCCCTGAGCTGCTGCTGAGCTATTCTGGTTTCTGCTGCCAAGGCTCAACACTTGTTCCCCTCCGCTTTGTGCACTGTTGATCCTTCTGGTTGTTAATCTGCTCCCAAGCCACCCTTGAGCATCTTCCCTTTAGCTGGCAGCACAGACCTTCAGGCACGCGGGAACGCACTGCGGTAAAGGGAACAGGGGTCAGGGCATGGGGCATCATGTGGGGACATGGATTTCCCCACCCCAGGGCTAGACTCCTGCACCATGTTGGTAGCACGAATTCCCCATCACTTCTCTCCCCTTATAGCAGATCTGCTCCAGCTTCCCTGGGCCCAGCTGAGGACTCCCAGAGCAGCCAAACATCACAGCCATGCTCCTCATCCCCCACTCGGATTACGAAACACATTGCCACGACCTGCTTTCCCTAACACAAGTATGCATGTAAAACATGAACTGCATAATGACTGTAATACATATAATTATATCCTATTCATAATGTATAATTAATATTAAAATAATTCTCATACAGAAAAAAAGGAAAATTACAGAACAGGCACACACTTCTCCTTCTGGGGAAAGCGGAGAAGACAAACATGTAAGTGATGTTAGTCACAGTGTTGTACCGCACTCTGAGAAGGTGCCAGCAGACAATGATTACAAGCCCAGCTTGAGAGTAAAACAGGCAGCATTTAACAGTAGTGGTGGTATTTATAGTCCACCTGCAACAGGGAGGGACTGTCTACACAATACAGTACTCGTTGAGAAGCAGATTATGGGCTTTTTCCACTACAAATTACCACAAAAATTGACCCAGCCCTGTCTTGATGCTTCACAGGGTGTCACTAACTTAAACAACTTTCTGTAACCTGTTGTTTCTCAAGGGAGGTGAGGGGCTGTGAAAGCTGAGTCAAGGCCCTTTCAGCCTCTCTGGAGGTGGCTGCTCCGGGCACTCCCCAGCCTCTTCTTCCTGGGATGCTCCTCTCCAGTGGGACCACAGTGAAGGCTTCATCGTCCCCTGCTGCAGGGGCCAGGGTCAAAGCCAAGCAACCAGCCAAGATCCAGCAGCTGCGGAAGGATAGAGCTCCCTTCTCCTGGAGTCAAAGTTGCCTAACTTATCCTTTTTCCAGCTGAAAACAGGAGTCATTGTGGACTCCAGCCTTTCTGGCCGTGGACATTCCCCTGTTTAGAGAGGCAGTGAGTCATTAGGGTCATTAAGATCAGTGGTCAGGTATTAAGGCTGGGGGCGTTTTGCTCCATTATTTAGTATTCACACTCAGAGCCGGAATGTGAGAATAGTGGTTGCTAATCACCAAACTGGGTGTTAATGGAGCACTTCGGACAGCCCATCGCAGGTGCCTTTGCGCCGGGAAGACAAGGTTACACAGCCTCAGGGTAATGGACCAGCTCTTTACTGGACTCACTTTGCTCAGGAGCTGGGCTTCTCTCATCTGGTTTTCCCCACAACTGGACTCCCTTGGCTCTTCTGAGTATACTCATACCTTCATCTGAGTATTTCCTGATAGAAATCTGAAATATCTCCCAAATGAAGAGTCATATCCCATCCAGCATCACCGGTTGCACTCTTTGTCCTGAAAAGAGGCTCACTGAGCAGACACACTGACCACCAGGAACTGCACTGCATTGGATCATCATCTTGGCACTTACATCCACCTTTCAGGGTCTCTGACAGTCAGATCGTCAGGATTTCTTATGGCATAGAGGAAAAAAAGTTTTTCTTGTAATTAGTTTTATCCTTCTTTCCTTGGATAATTCACCCCTTCACGCGCTGCAGCTAAATGCTGCATTGCAATCACTGAGGGCAGAGGAGCTCATGGTTTCATATCCTGGATAGCAGATAGAAAGTTTCCTCCTGATACATTCAGACAAACTTTCTGTCCTGGAAGGTGTTTCCTAAACGATCCAATTTGCCAGAGAGCAGATTTCTACACTGTGGACCAGCAGCTTAAATGTACAGAAATGAATGGCTGTGCTGGGAAGAAAATTACAAATTCACAGTATTGAGTGTGGAGTGGAGAAACATTGAGTGGAGAAACAGTGATGATTTTGGGCCTGGAGTCTTTGGGGCACACCTTGCCTGTAAGCAGCAATCTGCTCCCTTGTTTGCAATTACCTTTTGCCAATACCTTTCTCTAATATGAGAGTGCTACTGTCCACATGAGTTCCAGGAGATATTGAGTCCCCATGCTCCCCTTAAATTTCTGGTAGCCCTGTAGCTCAATGGCTGGTCAGAAAAAGACTTGAAGAACACAGTTGTACATGCTGGATGTCTCCACCAAGAAGGCTGAACTACAGAACTAGAAACATCTTCAAAATATCCATGCAGGTTGGAGGTAAGGATAACTCTTCTCAAGTTCATGCACATTTAAAACTAGAGCCTGTAGATCTTTCCTGAGCTTACTAAGTAAGAGGACAGTCTGGATAAAAAAGTCTGGCAAAGAGAATTTGACAAAATACCACTTTTCTCCTGCTCTTGCCACAGTAATTATTTTCATTCTCATCCACTTTCATCCAGCACAACAGGGAGAAAGAACATGAGAGTGGAGCGAAGCAATGACACCAGGAACAAACTCTTTCTAGCACACATTGGTTTTGGTGATCAGACTCTCCTCACCCCAGTCTTACCTCCAGGGAGTCATCAGCATTCACCATCCAGCAGTCTGTCCAGGTAGATATTATCAAAAACGCAGCAGAGAAAAAAGCAAAAAAGAAGCCCACATATTGGAGGAAAAATTTCATGCCAGCAGGTGCTCAGCAAATCCAGGGGAGTGTGAACAACACAGCCTTGTTCCTAAAGCCAGGGTAGAGGCAGAGTGTCAGTGTCCCAGATGCCCAGCAGTGACCATGAAGAGCAGGACCTCCTCTCTTGTGCAGATGCCATCTGGTAGTGATGGCTGCAGGGCAGTGCTCACCTGCCAGGGGTCAGGAGGAGGGTGAGAGCGCCCACGGGAGCTGCTGCAGCCAATCCGCCCTGCACCGCTACAGCTCTTGTCATGCCTGACTGAAGAGAAATGGGGCTGTGCAGAAGGGACATGCAGGCAACTGCAGCCCTGGGCTGCCAGGGAGGCAGGTATCATGGCAGGTTTTGTCAAAATAGGGATTAGAAAAAAGAATCAAAATTTGTTCTCCAGAGCAGAAGTCTTGAGCCTTGCTGAGGGACACAGAGAGGAGCTCTCACGTGCACACACACATTTATTCCTGTTCAATGGTTTATGCCTTAGCAGGGAGCAATTATTAAGTGTCTTGGTGTAGATCCCAGGCCCCTTGGTTGTTACCCTGTTGGTCTCTGGTGCAGTGATGATCTAGTTCAATGCAGAAATGTCACCAGGGAGGAAAAAGAAAAGGCAGCAGTCGTGGGCCTTCAGAGCCAACATCCACCCCCATCCCAGATACAGAACTCTATATTCTGAATTTAAGTCAAACCTCAATACCTCTCATGCCCTAGGCCTCAATTTGTTCATGGCATGAGTACAACTCCCATGTGGAAATCTTGAAGTTTTCAGACTAGTGCCAGTCTGGAGGATTTCAGTTGGTTGGAATTTCCCTGCTTGCTTACTCTGATTGCAAACTTATGCTTTCCTGACGGGCTCCACAGATGAGCAGGGATCCCATAGGCTGCCAGGGGCAGAAGGCTGGGGACTCTGTAAGAGGCTTCTCAATGTCTCCTCTCCTGCAGTGCTGAGAAAGCCATCAGGGCACCCTTCAGGAAAACCAAAGGGGAGTGGGACTACAAATTCCTCCCACCCCAAAGGCACAAAAGCACAAAAACCATTGCATGCTCAATGATCATTATTTTTGAATATAAAGAGAAGCAGTAACAGGCTGAAGACCTGCCTTGAATGGGCAAATATTCAACACAGGACAGAGGAGCATCCAGCTGCTTGCCCAAGCCGGCGGTGTCTGTCATCTGAGCTGTCACCTCCAGATGGAGCCAAGCGGCACCTTTACAGCACTGCTCAAAGCTTCTGCTTCTCTGGGATTCCCCTTCAAATGCCACAGCAATGAGAAGTTTATTCTTACAATAGATAACTCGTATAATTCCAATCATAGCCTCATGAGGCGGTTTTGCTGACAGAGATCACGATTTTTACCCTCGATGCCAGGCTCACTCCACTCCTCAGAGGTCACCCTGTGGAACAAGTCCTCAGCACATGCTTTGAGAGGCTTAAGTGGAGAACAAAACTCCCAGGTATAAAGCTGGGTATGCAGGAGGCTCTGCTGCTTCAGCTTTCTGCTTTCTCTTCCCTGATTCCATTTGTAGAAGCTGATAAGTGAGGAACTTTTTTTCTTCCATCTATCCCAGATGCAAGTCTTGATGTGGTTACATGGATATGATGCTTTCTGCTGAGTTTTCTGGTATCCAAATGTCTGGATAAGTCAAAGAAACCTTCATGATTTTCACTTCATGGCTTTCTGTGACAAGGGTTGCTTTGTGTTTTCAACAGTCCTGACCCACGGGGACATGGCAGTGGCCACACAGGTCCCATAAAGGATCATGACTTTCATTAGCACTTTTGTATTTAGATTACATTTGTCTGTGACAGGTACTGAAAATACACATCATCTTCCTATACTTGTCTTGTTCTGAGTTCATTAACCTTGGTCTGCACCCATTTTTTAAAAGCATCCTAGTCAGTTGTTATTACTGGCAACTCAGAAAAAGTGGTGTGGTGAGATAGAAAGGCCTGAAAAATCTGAGACAGCCTTCCCACAATCAGCATTAAGTCCTTAGCAGTGTCAGGAACAGAGTTTAACAGCAACAGAGCCTGGATTAACCAGGAAATGTATTATAGCCATATGAAATGTATTATAGCCATTGCCTTCTCCTTTTGTCCTGTACCCAAATCAAAGCCATTTTCAGAGAGGATAAGCCCAGTGGAAAGAAAGGGGACATTTTCTCTTATTTGGTGCATGGTGGAAGTGTCTCAATACAAGCATGACAGAGGTAGAAAATGGAAATCTCCCTTGATAATATCCAGAGAGGTGTTTCTAAGCTTGTGTGCTGGGCACATTGTTCTCTGTTCTTCCAGCCCAGCCCATGAAATGCCCATGGATGTCAGACCAAGAGGCAAACTCCACCAAGGGGTGGAGGCAGCATGTGAGGCACCAGTGCTGCCTGTGCTTCACTCCATCTCCCCACAGCTGTTATTGTAGTCCTGGTGATGTCTTGTTTATTTTATGCATGCCCAGCAATATGTTGCTGTCCCAGCTCCTTCCACCTCCCTGTGTTCACCTTCCCTGCAGGGCAGGGCAGGTGAGTGACCCTTCCTAGAGCAGGATGCCAGTGCTTCCCTGGCCATGAGTCACTGGGGGCAGGAAGTGGCTCCAGCCATTTGCATCTAGCTTGGGGCTCTGCAGCATCCTGGCCTGGACAGCAGAGCAGGTCAGGATCCTTCAGTTCTCCCTGGTGTAAGGCTGCTCCAGAGTGTGCAACACAATGAAGATGGTTTGTGGCTTTTCACCTGGTGGAGAGACCAGTCCAATACCTGGTCCTTCTTTAGGTCTGTGTTGTCTTCAAACACACCCATAGAATCTGCTGTAGTTACTAGAAATAATACAATATTCTTTATTTAGTAGAAAATGGCAAGGTACATGTTTAATATGATTTATTTAGAACAAGTCAGCATCTTCTTGAAGCAAAGTCTGTAGCAGTTTTTCATCATGGTCTGCTTTCCCAACTTTCATGACAGATGTCCCCTCAGCTTCAGAAAACAGCTCTCCCAAAATAACCTCCCAAGATGCCTTTGTATAGCCCAAAACCTGGCTGACATGACTCAGAGTAGCTTTCCAGTGAATTTATAGGCTGTACTACATATGCTAACTGTGCTTTAACACTAATAAAAGCATTAGGGTATCCTAATATTTGATTGTCAGAGCTTGGCCTTGTCGAACTCTCACTCTGTGTGGTATTGATGCAGCACAACTTTGCTAATGTAAGAGTTTTATCACCTTGACTACACTCAGTCCTAGCTCAGGGACAAATACACCATGGGTCGATTGCTTTTATTACTCATTAATGCAAGGTGGTCTGTGCTCTTCATTAAAGCCGAGCTATTTATGTCAGAGAAAGAGAAACTACTGCCAGTCTTGGGAGGTGGTTGTCACCAGTCTGCTAACAAAACCACTTTTGCAGCAACACCCCACTGATGTTGCAGCCCAGTGAGCACAGAAGGGTGGTGTTCTGCCTTCACTTCCTCAGTGTCTAATATACAGTGCAGCAGAGCGCCTGGAGCAAGAAGGAAGTGGTGATGCTGTGCACTCATGCATGGAATACAGACCTCTCTGCAAAAAGGCAAGCAGCCTGTGAGGTGACTCGTGTTCAGGGCCATGAGCTTGTCCAGCAGGAAGGGCTCAGGAGCCAGAGGTGATGGAGAGCTTTGGAAGGGGTTTCCCTAAGAACCCTTCTGCTCCATGGGCTTGTCTGCCCAACCCTTCCCACTCCTCCCTCCAGGTTGTAGTGCCTCCCTTTTCCTGCTTCACACACCACCATCCATGGCCTCTAAGTGTGTTCAGGTCCAGAGCAGTGCTCCTGGGATGTGAGATGTGTACACAGATAAATTACAGAGCAGTGTGTAATGTACCCCTTCAGCCGTGCTCATACAGTCACAAAACCTTGGGATTTAGCTTGGCTTTAACTCAGTAACCCCAAGGAAAATAGTAAGACTTCTGAGCAGCCTATGATTTTTCAAGCAGGCAATATATTAGATTAAAGGAAAACAGGAAAACAAAGGCATGTTCTGGTAGATGAGAGCTTAAAGGATTGGTAAGTAAAAAATTGTGTTTGTACCTGTGTGTGTGTCTGTACATTATACACACAGATATGATGCTTGCACACACTCCTTTAAAACAGCTTTTTTAATCACTACAAAGCAATAAATGCTAAAACAAGCATTTCATTACAATCTTTTCAGGTTCTCAAAGTACCATGTTCTCCTCAGTACAATAAATTTCGTTTTATGGCTGCCTATGAAATCCCACACCTGAGAAACACATAATCTCAATGATGTATTACTAACCCCACTTTAGAGCTGGGGAAAACGAGGCCCTGACTAAGTGCCTTTAGATCGAGAGCGAGGAGTCCCTCTCCTCTTTAGCACCGGGGCAGGACTCCGTGCTTGGGCGTGAGAAGATCCCTATCAGTGAAAACGTGTGTGTCCACTCGGCTTTCCTGGGAGTCGCCAGAGAATACGCGCTGCCCGTCACTGCATACCAGCTCCACGCAGGTGTGTTTTGGCAGGGGAGCCGGGTAGTGGATCAGACACACCTTTTCTCGGCATGTCACAAGTTCCAGCCCACAGCCCTCGTCCCCAAGCACCCCGGGGGCTGTTGATGCCCTGCCACGTCCCTGCGGCGTCACCCTCATCCAAGCGTGCCTTTCCCAGCATGAGCCTGAACTTTCCCGTCCGCTGATACCAGGGTGATTAAACGCAAGTGAAGCACAGCCTCTGTGCCACTACTAGCAACCATGCAGGAAGGGGAGGGAGAGCAGCGTGGGCATTTAGCACTCTCCAGAGTACCAGAGAAAAGCAAGGATAAAGGTGCCGCGGTGGAAGGGGTCTGTGTCGTGTCCGTGCTCGGGCGGCTGCTCCTCAGTGACACCTTAGCGCAGGGGAGGGGCCATAGGTGCGCTTGAACCTGCAGGGCTCTCCTGGCTGGAATCCAGCCCCCCCTGTGACTCACTTCACAAGAAACATCCGCTTCAGACCTCCGTGCCTCTCGCTGATACTCACCAACCTGCTTATCAGAGTGACGAAAGACCCTCTAGGAGACTCATCGAGAAAGGGATGAAAGTAACTAGGGGGTTAGAAATGCACAGTTTGGTAACAGGATGTTTGGTCTGCTATAAAAAGCCCCAGAGGACAAGAGCTGAGGCTCGAGAGAACAGTTGCTGCTGTGATTCACAGACCGTGAACACAGGAGAGTTTTGAGATCTGGTTAGATGAGTGGGGGCCAGGTTTGGGTGCAGGATCTGCAAGGAGTTTCCCTGCAGAGCTCTGGGGCTGTGACTCTCTTAAAATCAGTGTCTGCCCACTTGCCTGCCATCTGTCCCTACCGACACACTCACTGTCCTGTCTCTCCTCTACATCGGAGTCTCTCTGTGCATTAAGAAAAGAAAGCACAGCGTGTCCTTTCCCTCTTTCTTTCACTTGCCCCTATTCTGCCCTGGTGGTCCTGGTCCATGTAGGGCCCAGTTTCTGTTCTTTATGAAGATGTGTTGTTCCTCACTCACGCTCTCCCAAAGGAGATCATCCCTCCCCTCTTTTCAGGCTTAAAGCTTCATTTGCACCTTCTTTGTCAACAGCACAGGGCGTGGGCTCACGGAGCGCTCCCGAAACACCCGTTGGCAAAGCCTCTGTGTACATCGGGCTTAAGGGAGAGTTTCACCAGCAGGGACACAGCTGTGAGAGAAACACCCCCAGCCTCTGACCTCCAGCCAGATAACTGGGGTTTTAAACTCCCTCTAGGCATTGAAATATGACCTTGGGTTTCCAATGTGCTCTCCCAGTCCTAGCGATAAAGGGTGTGTTGGAAAGTCCAGGGAAGAAACTCCTTCCCTCCTCCTCTGCCAACGCAGAGCTCTGCTTTCAGTGCAGATGAGTCTTGCACTTAGCCAAGGCTTTTCAAGAGTTTCATTTCCTTGCAGGCATTAGATTAACTGGCTACATTTAAATACTCTCTAAGTGTTTAACTCTGCTCCCCATTGAAAAATCCAGCCACGTGTGTCATGGCAGGGGCTACTGAGTGCTTCAGAAATAGCTGGCCCTGATTTGGTGTCTTAAAGAGGACTGACCACATTGAATGTCAATACTTACAAATCCCATCCTTCTGCTCCTCTCCATTTCCAGAAATAACTGCTTGTTGGAAGATGGTTGTACAAGGCCAGCATACCTCTGAGGATGCTGAGCAGTTGTCAACTCTTTCTGGCCTGTCATGAGATTCCCTACAGCACAGTAATCTGTGCATCTTGAATTTTTCCAATGTCCAAGGACACCACAAATAGGTTTGGTCTTATTGATCCCCAGAGGAATTCCTAGCAGCATGTGAAAGGGACTAAGTTCAGCAACCTGAAAAAGACACGAAACTTCATTTCCTAATCTTTGCATTGCCCCTAACAATATGATCTAGAAATCTGGCAAGAATTTATGGCAGAGCCTCTCTAGGAAGGACACTGGATCACTTTATCTTCCCAACACTAATTATCTGACATGTAATAAGGACTTAGGAAAAGGGCAGAGGTTGTGGTCCAGGCACAAAAAGGTGAGACATAGCCATACCCTGAGATGAGAATCTTTGAGTAATTTCTAAAGTGCTGAGTACAGCTTGGGCTTTTCCTTGGTGTGAAGGTTGCCCCCAAAACCAGACTCACAGGTACTTGATCTTGATGGCTCACTTGGTCAGTGGTTGGGCAATGTAAATGGTGGTAACTCTGACTTCACAGAGGTAACTGCGTTCAGGACTGTCTGAACAGCAGTTCCTGCAGAGAACCTCAGATGTAGTCATTAGGCATCTTTTCTCCTCCCCATCTCTTTGCAATATCATTCCAATGCCTCCTTCCTCCCTTCATCTGATTTCAGCAAGAACAACCTGAGGTTATTCCAAAGAGGAAAATTTTTCAGTGGTGATTCTGAAGGTGATGAGATTCTTGCCAGTCTCAGGAAGTTCATTTCATAACTAGGGCATCAAGTTCATAAATGAGCATGTGCACCATCCATCATTGAGTTCCTGGTGGACACTTGGTGAGATTTGGGTAGAAAAGTGATTCTTGCTATAAATTATCTTGGAGGATCATGACCAAGACCTTGAAAGCATCAGGAACACAATGAGAGCAAACAGGATGGGTAGATGGCAAGGACTAGGTCTTTACAGAGCCCATCTCCTGGAAATGCACTTAGAAAACTCTTCCATGGATGGTACCAGGGATGATTTTTATCTTGTCAGGACCTTGGTGCACATCTCTCATGGCTCATGCACTGAGCATGACACTCACACACACATGGATCTGCCTCGCTCTCAGTCAGCCTGGGTCTCACTTACTCTCCTTGTTTCCCCTCTCAGTCCCACAGCCCCGGGACTGTGACACCAGGAACTGCTGTGCTCCATGTGTTCCTAGTGGCACATGGTGGGGAAAGTGGCCACACTTTGTGGCTGACCCTTCTGACAGGTCACACTTTCCATCTGCCACATCACTGCTGAACCTCTTCCCCAGATGCCTCACCACACCTGTCCCAACATGACACCATGATTAGTTTCATACATTTTGAAAATAACATTTCTTGTTGATATGATGTAAAGTTACCCTCTATCCACAACATTTAACTCCCTGCTTTTCCCACCATTACCTCTTTAGTACTATGAAACTCATTGTTTCCAGGAATTTGATTGTGTCTGACTTTTGTTTTCTATCTGGCCTCTGGTACAGAATGTCCAGTGAAAGAACAATACTAAAATAGAAAAACTGAAAACAAAATAAATCCTACCATACAGGTCAAATCTCTTGGCCTCCAAGGGTTGATTTTCGTGCCATGGAATCTCTATCAGAGCTTCTTCCAGTGTTGCTTTGGGAAACAACACATGAGCAGCCAAGTGCAGGACCACCTTTATTCCTCAGCAACTCACTGCCTTGCACAGGCAAGTGCTGAGATCTGAGAGCTGTGGGTAATGACACACAAAGTACAGCTTTGCACATGCCAAAACCACTTACTTACAGACGAGAAAGACTCCAGTGTTTTGGGGCATTTTGAGGCACAATCTCAGGCCCTGTAGTCATTTGTTGGTTGCTGATTCAGAAGAGAAGAAAAAAACAAAGGTAACAGGTGAAAACTGAGAAGCCGGGGAGGAGACATGATGACATGATTCCTTTCAGAGCCCTCACTAGAGAGAGGTTTGGAGGAGAAGTCAGAAGTTCAGCCAGACTCACACAACTTCAGTGTGTTACATATAAACACATTTTAGCTACAGCCAGATGAAATCCATCATGTAAAGAGTGGAATTAAACTACTCCCAAAACTGTAACCTTATTACAACTGGTGGGAAAATATGAATGTTTGAATGACTGCAAGAAGAGGGCTGATTATTAGCTCAGTTTATCTCCAGCTGATTAGGAATTCCAGGTCATGTCTGCTGACCAAACATAGATTGGTTTATGCTGTTTCTGTCCCCAATATTTGAGAATGAATAACTACTACAGCCTATTTTAAATCACATTTTCAGAATATATTCCCTGTGTGTAATCAGTATCGAATAAGTCCTATCAGTCCCTCCAGTGGATGATGCCTCCGTTGACCACAAATTTCAGTACCAAGGAGGAAATCTGAGTTTTGCTCCTGGAAATGATGGTTTCAATGCATCTGTGTAGGTAAAAGCTCTGTTTTTGGTGCTGTTCACTGCCCTGTGGTTTATGGGCAATGGGAGTCATTTGAAGGAAGTCTTCTCCAACAACTGTTTTGTAAAACTTTGTACTGAACGGCAGCCCTGCAGGAGTGAGCAGCAGATGAAGGGTTAAGCTTTCCTTGTGCTGTTGCCCTCTCCAGCCCTGCAAGCCATGATCTTTGGCTGCTTCAGCTGCCACCAAACACAGTCTGCCTCTCACTGCAGACTAGGCTGGACACAATCCTGACTAATCCCAGGGAAGATTTGCAGAGGTCTTAGATCCTCCTGACATCTAGGCAAAGACATCTGGGCGCCGCCTGCAAAACAGAGCTTGGAGCTACGGTTCAGCAGGGGTGTTTCTGCTGGACAGATGGAGGAGTAAGTGGGAGAGAGAGAAGAAAAAGCAGCCTGCAGATAAACAGCAAAGTCTTTTTAAGCTTTTTCTAGACAATGTAAACCCGAGCTAAACACATGTGGTCCTGCCAGTATGCCCTTTTCCTCCAGAACCTTGGGGACTTCAAATGAAACAGCAAGTCACAGAGTTCAAAAGAAACAAGGTGTTGCTCTTTCCTGTAAAGTACAGAATAAATCTGCAAAACTTCTTCCGGCAGAATGCTGCAAGTGCCAGAAGTTTAAAAAAACAAAGAGCTGAGGGAAAATCAAGTGAACAAAATTAAAGTTAAAAGTACTGGCACCGGCTCAAGATTTATTCAGACATGGATCAGGGCACGCTATAACGCATTTTGGGGAAGGGCCACTGTTCTTGCATTATTTCCTGGTTTTA
The DNA here is from genome assembly GCA_013400635.1 of Hypocryptadius cinnamomeus. Classification (NCBI taxonomy): domain Eukaryota; kingdom Metazoa; phylum Chordata; class Aves; order Passeriformes; family Zosteropidae; genus Hypocryptadius; species Hypocryptadius cinnamomeus. The sequence goes on along the minus strand of VYZP01035265.1, from coordinate 239,489 downwards.
CAACCAGCTGCCACCAGAAACATGGGCTGGAGTGCTGTTGTCTGGCCATTCCCATTTTCTGGTCCAGTTGTGAAGCTTGTGCCTTCACTCTGAAACCAGAGTAATGCAGCTGTGCCTGCTCTGCACGCCTGCTGCTCTGCGCACCTGCCCATACTTACAATAACTTACAATCAGATATTTACCCTTATATAGGAGTTTTAGCTCAAGGATTAATTCAGGGGAGTCTGGGGGCAAGCTTTAGTGTATGCAACGATAGAGAACCGCACGTGAACCCGTGCTTCCCAAACACAGGCACGCACAGTGAGACCTTCCCCGAGAAATGTCTGAGAGAAGAGGAAACCAGGCTGCTCACCTGCAAGTCCTGGCAAGTGTTGAAGCTTGTTTTTGCCAGAAAAGGAAACAGGTATCGTTTACTACCCACAGAGCTGAGATCTCTGCTGAGTACAGCGCTGAGGCTGCTCTCTGACTCACACCCCCCAAGGGAGTGACATGACCAAGGTGTTGAGCATTTGGCCGGTGCAGCCAGGGCTGTGGCACACGAGGGCAATCTCTCTGAACAATTAGAGGAGTCTCTCTACCTGCAGACAGAAACATCCCAGTTTGATTTCACGGACTGTCGGTACACACGCCTCTTCTCACTTGGTCATGCTATTGTGAAGGACAAAAATTCAACTTGCATGTTTACTTAAGAGCAGGCCAATCACTAAGGACTGTCACTAGGGGAGTACCTTTAGCCTAAAGAATACAGAGGAGATTGCAACATCTTGGATAAACCCAGGTCTTTCAGCCGAGATTAATGATCTGAAGGAATGGTATTTCCCAAAAGTCAGGTATAACAACTAGGTGAAAATAGAGTGAAAACTCTTTGGGTGTTCCAAGGGGAAAAAAACCAAAAGAACCTCAGGCAGAGAAGGAAAGACAGTGATTATGAGTAAAAAGAGATTTTATTTTGCCCATTGAGGCAGAGCGGAAAATCATCTAAGAAAAGAAATCAGATATTTGATTACTCAAAGAAAGGAAGGAAGTTCAGAAGAGGAGACTAGGTGCTCTTAGGGATACTGTAAAATCCACTGCAAATTCCAAAGCACTGAGAACATTGATGAGTGATGAAGGGGAAAAGTGGAGTTTCAGTGTTTATCTTGCTATGTAAATTCCTTGTGATGATTCCACAGAAATAGTTTCTGGGTTTTGAAATCTTTCATGAAACACGAATAAAAAGTGTCAACTTCAAATTGTCCCTAGAAAGCAAAATACAAATTAGGTGTTCATGAGGCTGGCAGTGTGCATGAGGGGACTGTGTAAACTCTGTGTACAGATTGTCAGGGATGTTCAGTGGTCAAAGAAGCACTGGCAACTTGTGCTGCAGCCTATGAGGGCTGCAGGAGGTCTGAGAGCACATGGGTATGTGTCCTTATTGCCTTTCATTGGCTTTGTTTGACCCAAGGCCACTCTGTCACCCAGTAGCACTGCCTAGTGCAGCATCATCAGGGACAGAGGAGCAATGGCATGGCTGCACATCCCCTCAGGAGCACAGCATCCATCTCCAGGCAGGTGTAGGCTGCAATCCCACAGTAACCCTCACAGAATATTGCTGTCTCCAGTCCAAGTTCCATGTCTTTCTGGATGGGGAAGACACTGAGCACAAATGCTGTCCTACAGTACGAACAAGCAGTCAGACTCACACTACAGACAGTTTTGGCACAAACCGTCCCCAGAGTGCCACCAGGACAAATTCTAAGATAAATCCTAAACCAAATTTTCCCGAGGATATAGTGGCCATGAATTTCATTCCATCCAAGAGCTAGCAGCATGGTCAGAGTGCTACAACATGCATCACATGCATTTCCCCAAGATGAGTCCTGATGTGCCTCCCAGTACCAGTGCAATCAGATCATTGGTACCCAGGACTCCTCCCTGTACTTTCCTAGAAGGTTCAGTATGAAGTCCAAGACCTTCCCATCCCTCCTTCTGTTCCCCCTCCTGGCTGCTCAGAGCCTGTAGAAAAAGGATCTAAACCTTCTAAAAGTGTCTTGGTAACTTTTAACCCTGTCCAGAGCTGACCTTGCACTGCAGGAGTCAGTGAGGAGCTGCCCAATCTGTTGGGGTGGGGGCTGGCAGGAGGGCCAGGAAAGGGGTGAGTCAGTTCAGTGCTCTGAAGCATCTGGAACCCTGCACATTCCTTTGCAGATGGACACTTTGGGGCTGAAATGACTCCAGATGTCAACGCTCAAATCCAGACACTCCTAACTCTGCTTTCCTCAGGTCCACATGAGTTTCTGCCCTGCCTCTTTACCACGCAAGGAATTGTTCCTCACAGGAACCAGCTCCAAGCCAGCACCATGCTGGTCTCCCTGCTCCCTGTATCAGAGTTCTTCATGAATACTCAGATAAATGCAGCTACTTTGTTATCTCTGCGTTGCCAGAGAAAACTTCGCTGCTTTCTTCCTCTTCACTCCCAGAAGTATAAAACTGTGGTCCACAGAGACACAGGAAAACACCATTTATTCACATGCAGAATTACAGTTCCCTAATCCTTCAAAAGCGAAAAAAGACATAACTGGAAAAGTTTACTTCCAGGCAGCTGGGGTGGGTTTCATCACACCAGCACTGCTGCCTGGACACTGGAGACCTGCAGCCACAAGTGTTTTCAGAGCAAACCAGCCTTGCTTTGTCTCTGGCCGGTGGAGCAAGATTGCAGTGGCTTTTCTCCCCTTTGACCCCCCCGGCATTGCACAGCACAGGCCAGGTAATCACGAGTCTGTTTGTTTGTCTGTTTGCAAATCTCAGGAAGCAGCTCCAGCAAAATCTCCTAAGTCATCAGAATGCAGCAAAACGCGGTGTCAAAACAATGCAACCCCATCCCTACCTCCAGCAGGACCTTTATCAGGAATTATCACCTGTTTATCTCAGAGTTTGGGATTACAGCAGGTCCAGGCTGAAGGACCCCTCCATCCAGCCTGTGGGGAGGGCGGGCAGCCCCACCCAGCCCATGCTGTGCCCTCTAAAGGAGACATCATTTCCTCACTTTGCCTGCTACGAGTCCGGATGCGTCAATATTCAAATATTGGTGCAGGAGAAAGGGAAACTACAGTAACTGGACAAACACACACACAAGACAGAGGACACTCCTTCCTGGTCTGTAATCCCCTGGTTCAATAAACCTAAGAAAATCACTGAAATGAAGTTTCTCCCAGTAATGCAGAGGTGTACTGTCCTCATTAAAACGGTGGGTTCAAAAGTTTGGATTTGTTCGTGGATGATGAGTGTTTGCACAGCTGCCTCTCTGAAAGCCCTTCAAAATCAGAGTACTCATAATTCCCATGGCTGCTCTACTGCCTCCTCTGTAGTGGTTATCCCACGTGTGCTGCACGTCCAGGAGCCAGGCAGCGAGTGTGCCGGGGGGAAATGACCCCCTGCCTTGCCTGGCGGCACTGAGGGGGGCTGGGGCTGGGGGTCACACACACGGGACAGGTAGAACTGGCACAGCCCTGTCCCCACTCCCCTGCCCACTGTGCTGGCTCCGGGAGGGACGCAGGGAGAGCCGGAGAGCCAAGTGTACAGCTCCAGCGGGTGAAGGACAGCAGCGGGCTGCCGGTCCCAAGGAAGGCGAGCGGGGGTTCGCGCCCTCAGCACCCGCCAGCTCGAGGAGGGGGCAGACCCACGGGCACAACCAGGGCACCCTTTCGAGGTGCCAAAACATCCAGGGGAGCCAACGCAGGGACAGAAGGGCTCATTCCTCCGTGGGGAGGGGCGGTGCGGGGGGGTCCCCAGCCCTGAGGGAGGGCTCACCCCTCACCGCAGGCCGCGGCCGCGCGGGGCGGGGCCGGGGCGCGGCCGGCAGGGGGCGCGCTCGGCGCGGGTT
>VYZP01035265.1:182261-234629 GCA_013400635.1 Hypocryptadius cinnamomeus | reverse complement strand
GGCGCGCTCGGCGCGGGTTCAAGAGGCGCGCGGGGCGGCGCGCGGGCGGCAGAGCAGCGCGCGGGGCAGTGCGGCGCGCGCCCTCCGTCCCCTCACCGCCCGCAGACATGGCCAGCGGAGGGCTGCAGCTCCTGGGCTTCGTCATGGCCTTCCTCGGCTGGATCGGCATCATCATCAGCACCGCCATGCCCCAGTGGAAGATGGCATCCTACGCGGGGGACAACATCGTCACGGCCCAGGCGCTCTACGAGGGGCTGTGGATGTCGTGCGCCATGCAGAGCACGGGGCAGATCCAGTGCAAGGTGTACGACTCGCTGCTCAAGCTGGAGGGTAAGTTGGCGCTGGGAGGTGGTGAGGGTGTCGGGGTGTCCGTCCCGTCGGGGCCGTCCCCTCCGTCTCAGAGCCTCTGGCTTCGGCCGGGGCGGAGGGGACCAGTCCCGCAGGGTCATTATCCCGCGCCGAAGTTCAGGCTGAACTATTTGGACTGGGTTTGTCAGTCCTATTGCACGTCCAATGTCCTAGCTCCGTCGTCGTCCCCTCGCCCCCGCCCGGGTGCCTGTCGCACTGGGGATGCCACTGCTATCGGGTCTCACGGTCTCTGTCCCGTTGAATTTACTCAGCCTGTCCCTTCAGGGTTGAAGGTGCAGGGCTCGGGGTCCCCCATCTCTTCCATGACTCCTCATTCTGTCGGGGGTCGGATGCGTGTCTCTTGGGGCTCCCCGGTAGCTCTCCCCGGCGGAGCTGAGGCTCACTCCCCGGTGACTGTCCTTCGGGGCACCCTCGGCAGTGCCGTCTCCCGGGAGGGGAGCGGGGGCGATCCAGGGGCAGTGCTCGAGCAGGAGCCGGAGCTGCCCCGCATCCCCCTGCCCGCTGCCCGTCCCCCCTCAAAACGTCCCGGGGGGAGGAAGGGTGAGATTCTGTACGTGCATTCCGGAAAGCGCCTTGTTTGCGAACAAGAGCTTTTGGCTGTGGAAGTCCTGCCAGGGACTGGGCACGGCTGAGCGGCAGCAGCGCTCAGCAGCGTGGCCGGAGTAGGCTTTTGGAGCACGGGTCCTCTTTGCCTTTGACTGTTTTGGTCTTTTGTTCTCTGGGAAAGTCTCTGCTGCTCCCGTGGGGCTTTTGAGCTGAGGGCTGGCAGGTGAGCTGGCCTCCTGCCCAGGTAGCACTGCATGGAGTTTTTAGGCAGGCCAGTATGCCAAGATAATCTTTGGCTCTCTTATCTTGTCCTGGGACGGCGAAGCCATGTAGCGCAGGCAGGAGCTGTAGCCTGGCCGGCTGGGGGTGGCACTGGGGTGTCAGCCTGGCCGGCTGGGGGTGGCACTGGGGTGTCAGCCTGGCCGGCTGGGGGTGGCACTGGGGTGTCAGCCTGGCCGGCTGGGGGTGGCACTGGAGTATCAACCTGGCCGGCTGGGGGTGGCACTGGGGTATCAGCTTGGCTGGCTGGGGGTCATTCGGGTGCTCAAGCCGAGCTGGAGCCTCAGAGAGGGCTGTTTCTAGAGGGCTGGGGCAGATACCTTAGGCTGGCATCGAAAGGGGTTAAAACAAATATACTACTTTCTCAATACCCCTTGTCTCATCTCGAGTCCTGGAACACCCTCATCCCTCCCTAATTAATAAAATAATAATTGCCACCTTGGTCACCTTCTCTTTCCCAAAAGAATGAGCAGGCAGTTTCACGTAAACCGAGGTCTGCGGGGAGTGTCCCCGAGTCCGATTGCCACCAGCCCTTCCCGTGTGTGACGCGGTGAAGCTGGACCCACCTTCGCGGCCAGCCCACATCTGTCCCTGCTGTCCCCGTGCCCCAAAGCCCCGTGGGTCCCGCAGCTGGCGGAGGTGCGGGTCGCGCCCGTCGGGAGCGCTGCGCACCCACTCGGCACTCGCAGGGTGCGGTGCTGATCGGGGCAGGGCTGAGCGCGCAGTCCGGAGTGCTCGGGGTGCTAATTATGTGTCAGCTCAGCTTCAATCCGCTTATCTCTCACTGGGGGTGGGGGGCGAAGATGCCAGCAGTGGCTGAGGAATCTCCATCCACCCCCTGAATGGCTTGCGAAAGGTAACCTTGCCTCGGGGGCTGTGTGCAGCCCATTGTGCTGTAAATGGAGCCCGCCTTGAACAGGCTCCCCAAAACCTGCCCCGGGCCCTCCTGACCTGGCCTTTCATGGCTGAGCGCCGAAACCAGCTGCTCCCCTCACCTTTGTCCGGTGAACAATACGGGCTCTTCTCTTCCAGAGGAGGGAGTGACAGGAACCTGGCTGAGCTTGTGGTGGCCTTTTCTGTTCTCCCCGAGCTCTGCAGGACGGTATGCCTGAGAATTCTCAAATAAACAGGGTATGTTATCCTCACAGGGAAAATCAGTGAGGGCTGCTGGCAAAAGGGTTCCTCGTTCCTGTGCCTCCTCAGCTTACTTAGGCTGTGCCTTTCCAGCTTTTAGGCAGATCATGCCTGGGGACATACACCTTATCTTTCTTTTTCCCTCCTGGTGTCCCTTCAAGGTCTTGCAGCCACACAGGCCTGGGTCGGGACCAGCAGTTCGGTTTGGGTGGAGGTGCCAAAAAAAAAAAACCCAACAAAACCCCCAAACCGTTTATACCCAATTCAACAGCCACACCCTGGGACAGGTGCAGTGGAGAGTTCCCTTACTGCATTCATCTGTGTCCTGGTGAAGATGGCACAGCTGTGTGGGCAGAACTTCTGCCTGGCCACACTCTCCTGCCAGGGCTTCATATGCCCCAGGTGCTCTGAGCCACATGTCAGAGCCACATGCACTGATGGGAGAGGCTCAGATCTGTAATTACTTTGTCCCTGTAGAAAGGACTGAACCTTCTTGCACCTGCAGTAACTCGTGTTTGTGGGAATGCTGGAAGGCTTTGCCAGCAAGTTTTGGAACATCTGGTAGCTGTTGCCATTCCCCTGGATGTGTCAGTGCTTGGCTGCAAGGCAGAGATGGGGTTGGCACAAGCTGATGAGCACCATTAGCCAACCGAGGGGCCTCCAGCTTGCCGTGTGGGCACACTGCTGGAGTGCACCCGTGCTGGCACTTCTCCCGCAGCTGTGTTCAGCTGAGGGCTTATGTCACTGCTCCTATTCAGGCAACAGAAAGGCTGCGTTTTGCTGGCTTACGTGAAAAGCAGTGCGTGGCCACACGCAGACATAGAGGCAACAAATGCCACCCTTGCAACGAGGCTTTGTTGCACAGCCTCAGCATTGTTCTTGTGGCCCTCCAGCATGGTCCATGGAGCTTAGCCCAGCTTTGTGCTCCTCGGGGTCTCAGGGGGATGGTCTCAAACAGGAGGGAGTAAGGCTTCTGGTACCTGTCTGAAAGTTTCCAGCCCCACCTAACACATTCTCCTGTTCAGGACAGATGTTGTTCTGGATCCTGTCTAGGCTGTTTTAGCTGAAGATACTCATCGACCTGTTTGATTTTGCTGGGAGAGGTTCTGTGCTTGAGACAAGCTGAGACTCATCTATCACTTCATCACCAAACCTAGTACATCCACACTGAGCCTTTGTGCCCTAGCCCAGAAAATAAACAAGGGATTGAATGCCCTCTGGGTCAAGCAACATGGCTGAAATGTGAAATCTTCCCTCCTACACCTTTACCAGCCTGGCTGAGCCTGTTCCAGGAGCAGGGGAAGAGAATGGGTGGGGGGAAGGAACAGTTCATGCTCAGGTTACTGCTACTCAGTTCTGGTGGTAGGGGAGTTGGGATGGTGGCCCAGGGAGGGACAAAGCATGAGGGACATGTGTAAAATTCTCCATCTTTAGATCTTGATTAAGCAAGTAGAACCTGCTGGTATCTGTTCTTTCATGTGGGTTAAGGGTTAATTTGCTACTGTGTTTCTCAATCCTTGTTCCTTCCTGATGAAAAATTGTGATTGAGTGATAAAACCGTCTCACTTGTGCTGGCTTTGAGAAGGTAGAGGGTTACTTGGAATGCCACCGAGGCTGTTCCTGTGCAGTGCCCTGGTGTGTCTGCAGGAGGGGATGGATGGGAGTCTGTTGCAATACACTGGCTTTATTGCTCTACAAGTAGCTTCTAAGCAGCTTTTAGTAGCTGGTGTTACTGTGTTACTAAATCTCTTGGTAAGGGAATTTTCAGGCTTTGTGGGAAAACAGGCTGCCCAGGTCTCCTCTGACCAGGAATCTGGAAATGGTGGTACCATGCTTGTCTTACTACCAATCTTTATTTGTCAGTGAGGGTAGGAGGGCATCGAACCTTGCTTTCAGATATGCAGAGTACAAGGCCGCTGTTACCTACTGAACTTGCCTCTTGTGCACTGAACATGCAGTAGGGAGTTCCCAACCTTCCCATTTTGTAAAAAAAAAAACAAACAAAAAACAAAACAAAACAAAAAAAAACAGAGTCCCTATCCTGCCTGGATACCTCGGTATGGTCTTTTAGACTTGTAGGGAGGTGCTTTGAAAGTGTCCAGACTGGAGTCTGATGCTGATGGGTATGCAAGGTGGGCCTTTGCAGGGTCTGGTGAGGGGGTTGAAAGGCTCCAAGCCATTAGCAGATTTTAGGTGCAGTGAGAACAACTTCAAAGTGTGATAAATGTTTGCTGGCCACCTCTGAAGCTGTTACTGCTTGCTTAGTCTTCAGTCCCCTGTCTACTGCACTAAAGTAACTTTCACATTTTGGCAGGGCAGACTGGCAGGATCTCAGCTCTCGCTCCTTTCAGGGAATCCAGCTTTCATAAAACCCCGGTGGGAAGGCTTTGAAGGCTGCTGGCTTCTCTCGGAGGTGGACAGTGGAACATGCTTCCTATACTGCAGGGGTGCTTGTGACTCCTGGGGAACTTCCCTCATAAGGATTAAAGGGAACTGCATAGCATCTGTTTCACCTGTATTTTGTCATCAGTTAGTTGGATGAAGGCCCATGGGAAGGGAAGGCAAAGTCCTTATTTTAAATTAAGGCAGTTGATGAGCATCCCTATCAGAGAATAATCTGCACACAAAGCCATTACAGCAATTTTGCCTTACAAACAGGCATTACAAAAATCCCATGGCACTTTCCCAACACCTTTTCTGTAATATAAATGGCATAAACAAATTGAATAAGGAAATGGGATGATAGAGAAACCTTTCAAACATCTGCAGGTGAAGTACTGAAGTATTTTTTTATATAACTAAGCAGTTACCAGCAATTACTTTTGTCTCAGTTAATGATAGTTGTGGGAAGGAAAGCATATTACTTAGGCCTCAGATAAACTGAATAAGGTTGTTTGTGTCCAAAACCACTAACAATAATTCTGAATGGTTTGTTAGTATTTTTTTGAAAAGATGTGGGATTTATTTTGTGGAACAGGTGTGAGCTGCAGCTGCATATTTGTGGACTTTGGGTTTTTTATGCCCTGTAGAATGCACATTTGTTATTAATTGTCATCAGGCATTTTAAGCCTCTGTTCTTCAGTTCTTGCTGCTTTGTTGCTATAGCATTTTCAGACCATGTCTCTCATTGCCAACCACCAATCAAAAGGCTTGGCTTCAGAGTGAATACTGGTTTGTATTGACAAAATACTGTTGCCATCTGACAGCTCTTGTTTGGTGCCAGGCCACTTTGTCTCACCTTGTGTAGGACTGTTTTTTCCCCAAGGGCTCCCAAGACTGCCTGGGTATTCCTGTTCCTGTTGCCGAGACAGTTGCAGCAGCAGGGAGCGTGGGGGAAATCCTGTTTTCCCTCTAATATGGTAGAAGTTGTAAAGTTAAATTGCTGTGGATTACTTCTACTTGTTGTCGGCAGCCTGTCCTTTTTAGCAGGTTGAGACAATATTGTGCTTGTATAATTTTGGATTTTTAAAGCATCTGGAAAGGCCCGTGTGAACAACAGAACTATTATTAAAGTAGCTTTCCCAGCCCCTGGATGTGCAGCTTCCATTGACAGCATGTCTGTTAATGTGTAGTTACTAACTGGTAGCTTGTATGATGATTAACTGTGGCCAGTGCACTGCACACATTGCAAAAGTGGTAGGAGGACAAAAGCGCTGCCTCCCAGGCTGTGCTGGGAGCACAGGGCAGGTGGAGGATGGTTGGCTAACACAGCCATGTCACATTTCAGCTTCTTGGGACAAAGGAACAGAATGTTCTGCAAAGGCAGAACCTGTTCTGCTGTCCCACTGCAAGTTTCCTCCATGTTTCTGTCCCTTTGTGAGCCATGCATGAGGAGGGGGTGAGGGCTCCAGGAGTTGTCCCAGCAGTGTCTGTTGAGAGTGGGCAGCCCTGGGGAATGCTCACAATGCTGTATGTTGTTCAGCTGCTTCTGCAAAGCTGTCGTGGCATGCATCCATTTAATACTTACACATATTGAGATTTTAGTGTGTTTCATAGTTGGGTTTTTAGAGGTCATAGAAACCTTTTCCAGCATTTTCCTGTGTTTGTCCCTTGGCACTGTGTGTGAAGGTGAAATGTTTCTTTCCAGTCTTATAACTGTTTTTCTAGTTTTTAGAGATAGCATTGCCTGTTTTGAGCTTCATGAAAGAACTCTTTCAAAACCCTCTCCTATAAAGTAATTTCTTCTGCAGCAAGACTGAGCCAAACTTACTGTAGTCTTGATAAAACAGGTTTGGTACCTCTGCAGAACATACGGTTTCCCATGCCTAGTACAAACTGGTACTCAGCCATGGGGCTCTCCAGAGCTTCTGCTGCAGGGCACAATTTAGCCTTAAATGTATGGCAGCTGAATTGGTTGCCTGGGTGGCAACTTGTCAGCTGATGCCTTTCTGAACACTGGCATCACTTTTGTAAGGTAGAAATTACTTTTGGAGTGTAATCTCTGACACTGGAGATAAATCAATTAAAAACGAGTTTGGATAGTGCAGTGGTGATGTATGCTAAAGTGACAACTGGCTTTGTTAATGGGTTTCTGTACATGCAGCAGATGGGCTTTGATTAACACATGGGTGGTACAGAGGTGTGTCACCTTCCCCTCTGAAGGAAATGAGAGGTGATATTAGCCAAGCTGATTGAGGAATTTTTCCCAAGAAAGCCAACACTCACCTTATGAAAGTGTGTTCCTTCCTGTTGCTCTGATTGTCTTTTTGTTGTGCTGTTTGTAACTGGTTTCATAATGTGTTTACAGAACAATGAGGTTGTGTGTGCAGGGGCAGATCCAGATCTGTTTTAGACCAGAATTAGAGCCTCGTATTGGTATGGGTCACAGGAGTTTTCCTGCACAAGCAGTTCTGTGGGACAAAGTGTAGTAAAGAAGCTGCAGAGGATGGCTGTGTGGCTTTGCTCTCCTTCTGGCCAGGTCTGAGCTCTGAGTTTCAGATTGGGCCACAGAGCCCATTGCTGGGGCAGGGACTCAGATGGGCTCACCATGCCAGCCCTGACTGAGTGTGCAGGTGCTCTGTTGAAGGCTTAAATCTTGCAGTTCAAGCCTGAAATGCTTTGCAGAGCTCTACCAGGATGCAGTCAGGGTGTTTTGAGGGGTAAGCTTCAGACCTGAGATTCGGTGTCAGGGGACACCTGTGCCTTGGTTACAGCATGCTCCTTGGAGCTTATTCATTTTATTAACCAGCCCTGTTTGTTCTCAGGGCTTTACAGGGCTGTGTATGAAAATTCATTCTGTTCAAACAAACCTGATTTGCCAGACAATGAAGCTCAGGCTCTTGTTTCACTGCTAGTCAGGTGTTTTGTCTCCTGAGGGTTTTTTTAGTAATGACTTAATTTACATTACTACTTTTCTTTGGTATCAAGAAAATCTAAGTTCAGTAGCTCACATTCATAAGGTTAGTGTGTCCTTATGCCTTCAGATGACTCCATATAAAAACCAAATCCCGAGGTACATGAAGTCTGTCTGCTGAGAACTCACTATGGTAGGCATCACCCTATGCTCCAACTCTTCAAAAGCACAAGAAGCTCTTAAAACATTTGAGTATCTTTGAGTCAATTAAGCTAAATATTTTATGTAGAAAAGAAAACAAAGTATTTTTCAATTGTCTGGGAAAGTCCTATTTCTTTTGCAATTGTATTTTTGTACCCTCTGGGATTCAAACTGAGAATGTAGCACAAAAACCATCTAAATCAGCACTGAGTTATTTGTATAAAAGCTTTTGGAAGTGTTGAGCAGTAAATGGGCCTCGCGGTCTGCTGTGGCACTATTCATATGTATGTCACTATTCATATTAAAACATGAGCTTAAGTACTTTGTCAAGGTAGAGCCTAAATCTGAATACTTCTTTTGATAAACAGATATGTCCTTCCAATTGGGATTCAAATGATCAAGGAACAAAAGATGTCTGAGGGCAATTCCCAGGTCATTTCCTGCAAAAGGCCACCGCATGCCCTTGTTTGCCATGCATTTTAGAAGAGGCAGAGAGCCCTCTGATCCTAATGCATGGCAGCCTTGAGACTAAAGCTGAGAAGGAATGTCTTGCTTGGCTGTGTCCTGTGTATTAGGGAGCAGGAATATTTAGATAGAAGATTGTTGAGCCCAGTAATTTGAATTTTGATTTGTATCTTGAGTTTACTTTGTGGGTAACTCAAATCCTATTGTCTTCCAGGCAGTCTGCAGGCCACAAGGGCTTTGATGGTGGCTTCAATACTCCTGGGGCTCGTTGGAATGTTTGTTGCTGTGACAGGCATGAAATGCATGAAGTGCATGGAAGATGACCAGGTGAAGAAAATGAGGATGGCTGTCTTCGGTGGGGTGATCTTCATCATTTCAGGTGGGTAACATACAGATGTGTTGAGTGTTGAATGTGCTGTTTCCTAGGTGGCATATATCCTGTGCAGGATGTGGGAGGGCTTGCTGTGTTGTTCCAAGAGCATTTTGGTCTGGGAACTCCTTAGAGGACTGTGGTTCAGGCTACCTGAGGCACCTTGGCACTGGCATTACAATTTCCATATGGACTTTATGCTTTCTATATCTGTTGGTAGAGCTGGGTTTGAGCCTGCTGCAGTGAGAAAAGGCTATCAGCAGAGCAGTCCTGCCTTTGCTGCAGTGTATCTGTGGGAAGCCTCAGATCTGTTCTTAACTTCTCTCCCAACCAGCACTAAATGGAACAGCTCAGAACTTCCAGGGTAGCAGCAGCTCAGCTTTACTCCATATGCTGATTCTGTTGCATCCTTATTTTTGCAGTGATTTTGCTGATTGTTTTTTCTTAAGCCATGACATTATGTTCTCTTTGTGTGCAGGTCTGGCAGCGCTGGTGGCCACCTCGTGGTATGGCAACAGAGTGGCTCGGGCCTTTTATGACCCTTTCACCCCAGTCAACACCAGGTACTGACCCACTTGGTATAACACACTATAGTTCAGCATGACAAATACTCACAGGGCTTAGGTTTGGGTAGCAGTCACTCAAAACAAAGAAAGGAATTTTCTGAACTGAGCTGGGCCGCCTTCAGGCTGTGCAGGAAGAGCTGGTACCAGATCTCATTATCCACGTGGCTCTTAGGTCTTGGCTCAAAGGTAACATCACTGCCAGAGACCTCACGGGTGAGACTACTGTGATTTTTTGCCCCACTACATGCTAAAGGGCTGGTTTGCACAGAGCTTGGCCTGCAGCTGTTGGGGGTGACCCAAAATACTGGAGAAACCCAGCTCTGAGCTTTGAGGGTCAACAAAGCCTGACTGCTCCAAGCTGCTGCCTTGTAGGAAGCCACATCCATCCCAGTTTCTGCTTCCTCCTGCGTTGTGTGAATATGTAAGTACAAGTAATACCTCTGGATTACAGTGATCCTCACTTTCTCCCTTCTTTCTTCTCCAGATTTGAGTTTGGGTCAGCTCTCTTCATTGGCTGGGCAGCTTCATCTCTGGCCATACTGGGGGGATCCTTCCTCTGCTGCTCCTGTCCACGGAGAGAAACTTCATATCCACCCACCCGAGGCTACCCAAAAAATGCCTCCTCCACAGGGAAGGATTATGTATAATGAAACAAAGAAGAGGAGCCACCAGCACTGGTAGTGAAAGCATTTTGGAGAGGACACTACAATGCCACTGTCTTGAGCAGAGTCCAGGCTCTAGGTTCTGCCTTCCTCTTCTCCCAAAAATGTGTATATTTTTGTAATCCTCTTTGCTACTGGACATAACTTCTCCTTTCTCTCCCAGCCCGTGGAGGAAGGCTAGCCTAGGTTCATAGGTATTGCCACTGGAAAGATGAAACCTCCAAGCTTGGGTTAAGTTTAGTATTTGGGAGTAAAAGGGAAAATGATACTGTTTTTATAGACGGATGTTGGTGCTTTTTTTAGTTGGTTGTTTTTATTTTTTTTTTTAATAGACGGTAACAATTCAGTCCCATATCCCATTAAGTTAGAGCCCAGTGTGGTGTGTGTAGAAATTAAAGGAACATATATTATATACAGAATGATGAAACCAATAGCTTAAGGGGAAACATAATTTTGGGGAAAAGGCTTTACATGTAAGAATGTTTGAAGAGATGTAAAATGCTCTTGTACTGTCTTATTGGCATCATCTTCAGCACCCTCCTTTCCATGCAGACAAAGGATCAGAAACAAATTGTTGTGGCTTAAGTGGAAATCCACACTGTCCATGCACATGCTGTTGGCTAATGGAAGATGCAGTGTAAGGTAGAGACCACAGAAGTTACCAGACTCCCAAAGCATCTGCAGGTTTCCCTGGTGCCAGGGAAGAGCTCAAGGAAAAGGATTACCTTCTGTTTTCACTGTGTGTCTCTGGTGAGGCTGTGGCTGTTCCTTAGACACCGAGTGCTGCCAGTGATTGTCTTTCCATGTTCCCACCCTGGCAGCTGAGCTTGAAGCTTTATCCCTGTGTGTATTACAGGTCACCTTTTACACTCTCCTCTTTCCTCGAGGCTTTCTCATTTGGGCTTAGTTTCCCAATCTCTGTTTGCCTGATGCAGCTAGCTGTGTTAAACCAAACTGAATGCACTGCCACTCCCTAATGTTTCCCCAAGGATACCTCACACGCTGCCATTCCATCCTGTCTATTTCTTGTAAACACTTTCAGTGATGATATGAAGGCAAATTCCAAGAAAACTGACCCAAAGATTATGGCATTTTCTTGTAATCCAAGCTCACCAAAGAGGAAGAAACAAACATTTTAAAGATATAGCCATCCTTACATATTAAATCATATCTAAGAAAATAATAATGCTGTTCATCAGAAGTTCCCACGCCTTCCCATGAAACACCCACTCAGTCACTTGTTGTTGGCTGACACTGGGAGTTAAGTCTTGTGATTCCTAGAGGGATGGTGCCACTTCTCCAAAGCTCAGCCTTTTTGTATAGAAGGAAACTGGTGCTTCTGACCAGGCTTTATAATTGTGTATGTGTTCAGAGGCATCAGATCTCTTGATTTCCTTCTGTAGACAGGGAGAGCCTCTGGCTGAGCTGTGTACCACGTTGGTGGTCTGTACAAGCCTGTGCCTCTGTTGTACCTGACTCCTGCAGCATAAAGTTACTAAAAGAAACCAACCAGAGCATTTGCTTCAGGCTCCAGTTGCTATTGGCCTGTACTTGGAGCTGGGCCATGTGGCTTCCCCTTCTCCATGGGGAATTGCCTGTGCACAGCAGCTGCCTCGGGAGATCTCTTGTCTTGGGAGGTGGCAGCTCAGGTCACATTAAAGAGCTGCTGAAGCCTGTGCTTTTGTATTTGCATTAACCCTGAGCCGGGGAGCAGATGCTTGTACTGGGAACTTGTACAAAGTGTTTAAACAATTTCAATAAATGGACTTTTTTAAGGAAAATCAGACTATTACTTCATTTCTTGTTTTTGAGCAGAACTTGGAACAGTGCACATGGATGTGAAGAGTGGGACTTGGGCTTTTGGGAGCCTGCCTGCCAGGATGGAGCTTGTTTAGCTGTGTGTATCTACAGCAGACATAGGTGGGGACACATCTTCTGCAGTGAGTCAGGCAGTTGTGGCCTCTGGCAGAAACTCACCCAGTAATTGCTCCCATTGCAGCCCTGGAACCAGAAGGTCTGCTCTGCTCCTCAGCAAGGCAGGCTGCACCCTGGGTGGAGCAGGAAGGGGCAGGGGGAAGGCAGACTGTCCCAGGCAGGGGAGTGGGAGCTGCAGGAATGGGGAAGGGATGGGGCACGTAGCCAAAGTGTTCCCAGGAGCGTTGTTCTGCCTTCAGAGCAGGGAGAGTCCTGCTGATCCATGTGTGGCTCCTTCATCTCACTCTAAGGCCCTTCAGGGGGTGTACTGTGCTTCTGTTGTGACAGCACAACCTTTTTTGCAGGCCAGGTAGAGAATGGTTGCTGTTGGGCATGGGGTCTTCTAACCTGCACTGATACCTCCCCAGGACAGCAAAGCTCCATCCCTCTGCTTCTACCTGCCCTGAAAACCTTCTTCCGTTCATCAGGGTTTTGAGTTCATCCCTTTCATATTTTTAAGTACTTGTGATGAGGGGCAAACTGTATTTAAAACATTTTCTTAAGCTCAGTCAAGGAGCTGCCTCCTCTAGTCCCTCACTCTCCAAGGGCTGTTTGCTTTTGTAATTACAAACAATAGGAACAAAGCTAATTAGGCCTTGTAAAGCTGGCAGAGCAAAACAGCCAGGCATGTGGCTGGCTGAGTGAGCTTGCAGTGCCTGGAGCAGGCTGGTTGCCTGGCATAGTTTGGGGTCTATGGTCATTCTTATTCCAACCTGTCAATTAGTCAAGGATTTCCATTGAGATTAATTTTTTCCCATGTTTTCATGCTCTCTCCCTCTCCAAGGACTCTTGCAACTTCTACTCTGAGGTTTCCTGGGCAGAAGAGGAAAGCAATCCCATCTATAAAATGGCCAGTAGGACTTCTCAGCAGCTGGCAAAAATAGACCACTGCAGGAGATGCAGATCTGTGTGTGAGGGTGGCACAGAGGCAGGAGCCAGAGGCTACCTTTGTTTGTTTGCTATATTTTAACTGGACAAAACTCAAAGCCAAACTTTCATTTCCTCTCCCTTTCTGCCATGATCATGCAATTCTACTTGGCCACGTTTCCTACAACTCTTTGGCCATCTCTGCTGTAGTTTGCATAGAAAAGGAGTTGCATGGGTTGAAAGCTGGGGGAGTTTCTCACTGGATTTCAGTCTTTGCACGTGACTGACATTCCTGCTGCTAAAGCCATCTTGCAATGAAATGATGGCATTTGTCTCTGCAGACAATGAGAACTTTGACTGCTTTTTGGCACCTTCTTCCATATCATATTTATTATTCACATGGTGCCAGAGCTCTGTATACTATGCAGGGAACTTCACTGTCAGTGGGAATTACATGCTCATTTATATTGCTTAGATATTTTGAAGGAGTTAGAGACCTCAAGATGTTTTTGGAATAGCATCAGCCTGTTGGATTTCTTGGCTTCTCCAACTCAATAATTTTAAGAAATCATCCATGCCCAATGCCTTTTTCAGATTCAGTTTCTGATTTGCACATGAGCTTCTTGTAATAAATTTGGCTTTGTTTTCTGTATTGCTCTGAACACATAGCTAAAGAGTATTAAAGCACTGAAAACTGACAATTAAGATCACAGAAACAGCCAAGAGACCTAGTGGCAGCTGTTGACAGCTGTTTGTGAAGCATTTATACAAGCTCAGAATCTTTTTAATATAAGGCAGAAGCAGAAATAATGGCATTACTGACGGAAAGAAGTTAATGAAGGACAACTTCTTAAGAGAAAACCCCAGAAATGTCACTAACCTTCTGAAGTTGCTCAAAAGCAGCAGATTTACAAATCTAGATGAGTAACCAGACTGACAGAGCTTGAGCCTTTGTCCTGAGCATGGAGACATTTGGAGTAACTTTAGGGCAGCCAGTGAAGTGACAGTGACGTGAAATTGCCTCAGTCTTTTCACAAAGGACAGCTAAAAGCTGCCAATGGTAGCAGCACCTTCCAGGGTCTTACACCTAAATCTACCTGAAAAGTTGTTTTGTGGTCAGCTCTTTGCACAGTGTCAGTGCTGCAGTCAAATCACAGAACAGCCTGAGTTGGAAGGGACCTTTCCTTGTCACCTTGTCCATGCCCCTGCAATGGCTGGGGATATCTTCAATAAATCCCGCAATGTCAGACCTCACAAGTGGCCAAAGCCCTGGCAACTAGTGTGTATCCCATCAGGGTGTGTATCTCCCACAATGTTGTTTGCCCAGCACCTTAGCAGCTACCAGCTGGCAGAGGTGATGGCTGGTGTCACACCAAGGAGAGGAGCCACAGGCTCACAACAACCACATGTTTCAGCCAGGGCTTTGCATCCAACTGAGCTGAGCTTTCCAAACTGGTCTTTGGATTGCAACAGAGTATTGCAAGGGTGTCCTCCCCGTCCCCCTTCATTACACTCTTCATTCCTCCACTCCCACTGCTTCTTCAATTTGCCTTGTAGCTGTTTCCCTGCTTCTAGAAGTGCAGCCTGTGACAAGGAGCTTGTTCTTCTATAGCAGATTGCTTTGACTCTTTCTGCAGCTCCTGAAGTGCTGTGCTGGGGCATCTGCATCACTGAGCAGAAAGGGAAAAACACTCCTTTGTTGAGCCTCATGTGCTTGATTGGAAAACATCCCAACTCCTACAGCTTTTCCAGAAAAGCCCTGCCTGGATTCCTAGCATACTGCATCAGGGACTTGGTGTTCCTAGGGTCTACATTTCCTGCAGGGACCTGCTGTGGATACCAGGAGCCCCTTGAGCTATGGAGCCTGTGGGTGCTCCTGCTTTGCTGCCACAGGGGCCACAAGGAGCCCTGGGTCCTGCCTAGGCTGGGGGCAAGCCCTGGGCAACCTGGATAACACATCTGCTGGGTTTGCCTTGAGGCACAGAAGCCGCCCTCCACTCAGATCTGATTCATCAGCCAGGCTCAGGAGCAGGTTTCATGTCAGAAACATGAATTTTCATGTTAAGTTTCCCATATTTTTTCCTTGCTCTAGAATGGCTCTGCTTCCATTGTGTCCTAATTCTCTGTAGTTGTACAGGTCCTCCCTCCTGCCAGAAGAAGGACTGTTTAGAAAAGTGTTTTCATCACCAGGCAGGTCCCTCTGACCATTCCAGGCTGTTGCTGGCTGGTACAGCCAGGCTGGGTGGCACATTCTGGGACATTGCACAAGTCTGCATTCTTACCATGGTGTTTTTGTACTTCACCTACCACATCATAAAATTCCACACCTGCCTTTTGTCCAGGAAGGTGAAGGATGTGACCGACATAACAAACTGCATTTTCACATCAGGGCAGAGGATCCCCAGGACTGAGGGGTACAAAGACAGCCTTTGCCAATGTCCTGTATCTTGCAGGTGGGTTTTGATGGAAAAAAAAGGAGAAAGTGTGGGAAGAACAACATGAACTAGCTAGTGCCAAGCTTTCTTACTTCCTAAGCTCCTAGAAAAGTCCCAGCTATGTGAAAGCTGCTCAGTGCTAGTACCCTGCCACGGATTCACCTCCCACTGCAGCCAAGGGCTTTGACTTTTAGTTTCGAACCACACAGCAAGGTTCAGCAGGTGGGAGGCATGGGATGCTGCTGCTCCCAGCCCAGAACTCCTGGCTGCCCTTGGAGCCAGCTGCCCCAGCAGGACAGCAGCCAGGGAGACTGAAAACAAGCTCAGCCAAAGGAAAAAAAAAAGGCAAGAAATAGCATTCTCATTACAAGGTAAACAGTATTAACTCTGTCTTGGGGGAGTAGAAACATCACGGCGGTGATCGGCTTTTCTGCCCACAAGCCGTGGAAGGGCGGTGGAACTCGCCCCACCCTCCCCTTGTGTAACAGCAGCAGCTGTAAATAATCATTTACCTGTGTCTGCTCCTCTTTCGCGGCTTTTTTCGTTCAATGCAGCTCCCGGAGGGGCGGCTGCCCTGAGGTGTGCATGGCACAGCCTCAGCCCCGGGGCTGGCAGAGCTGTGTCCCACCAGCCCGAGCTGGGAGCCCCGGGATACTCCTGCGAGCACGGCTGCCAGCTGCGCTAAGGGGGATGGGAGAGTGTGGGCTGCATTTGTTGTTTTTTCAAGGAAAAGAGCTCAACGGTTCCTTTTAATTATTGTTTTCCCAGACCCACAATAACATTTCTCCACACTGCATTCTGTAGAAAAGGTCTGGTAAAAACACGTTGGCCAAAACACATCTGTCAGAGAGCCAGATCTGCTTGTTTACCTGACTCCAGGATTTCAACACAGGTGCTCTGAAGTCTTCTCTGAACCTTTCCTGACTTCAGGTCCTCAGAAACTTGAGACAGAAAGGGGGAGCTAGTCCCTTCCTGTGTCCTTTTTCCCCCCAATGAGTAAAAATGCCTCAGAACTGACCCAGACCTACGGGTAGTCACTTTTGTTGAGATTTACTGGTCACTGTCATATTGTAGCATGACAAAAGCATCCTTTGGGAAGTATGCGTGGGATGGATGCTTTGGGAGCTTGAGCAGAAATGTGACCATGCCCAGGCAGCCCTGTGCACAGAGCAGGGGACATGAGGAGTAATGAAACCCTCGGCTGCCGCCTTCCTTCAGGGAGGGATGTGGCCATGGCCCAGCAAGCAGAGTCTGCACAAGAGGGAGTCTAATTTACAGTGCCCTGTAATTTGCTGATGCCGTAATATGTTTAGCTTGGGGAGAAGGCTGTGTTGATGTTACTGTGTTCACTCACACTGGAGCTGTGGTGTCTTCCATCCACATGGAAAACAATTCCACAGAGGGCTGGGGCTGGGCCATCCCGTGAAAATAACGGGCAGTAGCTCAGCTGGGGCTGAGCTGTTGGGGCTTTCGTGGGTGGGAGCAGCCCCCTGAACCCTCCAGACCCGGGTAGGATGTGACAGCCCAGCACCTGCTGCAGTGACACTCACTCTTCCTTAAGAACTACTGCCAGGGTTAATTATACTTCAGGTGTCAGCACAGCACCAAGTAGGATCTCCCTAATGCTTTTGAACTGGCCCCAAATTACTGATTGCAGTGTCAGAAAACATAGCTCCATCCCCCTATCTATGACTTTTCCTCAAGCTTGTGCTTTTTTTGAGTCCAGGCAATGAAGGTGAGAATATTGTTGCCAGTACCAACAGTGATAGCAGAAACAATTCAAATGATCTCAAGACACAGACTGGGCTGCCAGGGTGATACTAGACAGACAGACAGCAAATAATTACTGCTCTGATCAGGTCCTGCTTTGGGATACAACATTGTCCTGGCTCAAACATGCCTCTCTCTTTGCCTGGTAGAGTTGTTAGTAGTAATTGCTTATACCTGTGCAGTGCCTGAGCTCATGGGACTGCTCCAGGCTGTCTGCTGCATCTTTCAGGGTAACACTGCAGGACTGAGCCCTGCAGATACAGAAAATACTTGTTTGAAATTCAAGCTAACTCCAGAGCAAGTATTTCTCTCCGCAAGGCTTACATGGCTCTTTACACCTAAATTCTTCATCATCCTCAGAGCAGCCAAGTGAGTTACACAGTGTCTTCACTCTGCTTACAGATGGGCAGCAAACAAACCATAGCCCTGAACCCTAAATGCATGAAATCAAGTGAGGTGCCTACAGATCCAGGAGGCTTTGGACTTGGGTCTTCTGTCATCTGTGCTGGTGCTTCTCCTCCTTCACAAATGCACCACGCACTCAGGGAGCTCTGTGTGTGCTGGTGTGGGGCTACCCAGATGTGAAGAGTTATTAACTCTGCCTGCAGGCACAGGATACAGATGGACCACTCAGTCTTCAAGCTGCCCTGGAAAGGGAGAAGCCTCCCTTGCTCCATCCTTGCCAGCCATGAGTTCTTCAGTCCTTCTTTTTGCCATCTCTGGACTCTCTTCACTCACACTGAGCTGAGTGAAGAGTTCTCAGCTGGGTTTGCCAGTGGGTGCTCAGGCCAGCAGAAGGCAGGGAGCTGGGCTGAGACCCTGCAGCTCAGAGGCAAGGGAGAAAAGCAAAGTGGTGGGGTAGGACCACACTTCTGGCACCAATGACTCCCTGGACAAGGCTGGTCAGCAAAGCTCCCAGGCTTTCCATGGAATTCCTCAGAAACTGAAACATTAAGTGTCTGCCTGGAGTCCTATATTTCAGAGGAATGATGAAATTTTCCTTGCACACACCTATTTCTACTGAAGGCAAGAGTTAGTCCTGATTCAGAGCAGCTC
Organism: Hypocryptadius cinnamomeus; assembly: GCA_013400635.1. Classification (NCBI taxonomy): domain Eukaryota; kingdom Metazoa; phylum Chordata; class Aves; order Passeriformes; family Zosteropidae; genus Hypocryptadius; species Hypocryptadius cinnamomeus. Next base: position 216,642 of record VYZP01035265.1, on the reverse strand, counting down.
TTATCACTGCAGGACAATGTTTTAATAGGAATTTCCTTACAATTTGTTCCCAGAGCCAGGCTCAGGCCAGCTTTGAAAGATGATGATATCAAGACCAAAGTTCGGAGCAGATGAAAATTGCTCTTACAGAATTGCACTTGGTATGAACCTTTTTCCAAAGACATATCAGGTGTTTTGAAATAAGTTTAAAAGCATTAATTACATCCATAGCAGTAGTTCAAAATGTGACAGGCCTTTTAGAACTTGTTGCCATAGATCACAATGTCAATATTGCAAAAGAGTAGTTTGTTTCCATCATAATCAAGTTGTCTAGCACTGAATAATAGACTACTGGAGGCTGCCTCTTTATCTTGGCATACACAGAGCTCAGCAGTGTGTGTCAACACCAATAACACTTGAAGGATTGCATTGCTTTATCTGCTTCAACCCAAAAATACAAGGGCTTTGGAGGGGATTCAAACTGTTTTGTAAAGTACCTACTCTAAGCCAGCTTACCCCCTTCTAATATGGACAAACTTGCTTATCTATGTCCTGGTGTTCAGAACTTAGCCCTCCCTTTCCTCCTATTATTCACCTGGGTAATGAAATCTGTGCTGTGCAAAAGGGGCACAGAAAAGTGACACACAGTGCACACGAACTTGCAGAGTTGCACGAACTTGCGTTAGTGCATTTCTACCCAAATTATTTCAGTGTTACATAAATGGTGCCGGCCCTCAGCCCCTCTGAGCAGTGGCTTCAGCTAAGCTGTGCCAGGTGCCGTACAAACAGCTCACAGCTTGGGAAAATACATAATATATTAAGGGTGGGACAGAACAAAATATATACACTTAAATCAACTTGTTCATGCATGACTGGAGTGCAGTAACAGCTCCAGTGAAACAGCCAGTGTTGAGCTCAGCGTCCCTGAGTCTGCAGCACCTGGACTCCCTTCTGGGCCATAAGTTAGCTGTTCCTTCTAATTTTAAAGAAGGCATAACTATGGAAATGATAGCACAAATACAGCACAGAGGGTCCCAGAACTGACCATAGCCTTGTCCCTATTTAGTTCGCTTAAGCATTTCTTACAGAATAGCTGCAGATGGCACATTAAGTGCAGGGCAAGCTCTGCTCCCTTCCTGCTACATCAGAGATGTGCAAGTAAAGCAGTGAATCTGCTAATCTCTTCCATGATGAGATTTAGATAAAGGCTTGTTTGGGACTCCCCTGTGACATGGGTAATTTTGATTCACAGCTCTTGGACAAATGGGAGCTAAAAGAGTGATTACAACATCCACGATTTCCCACTGGAGATTCTTTCAGGACATCTGAGTTTTTATCTTTTTGCAGAACTAATAGAAATTCAGGAAAAAAGTGCTGATAAAACCTAAACACACACTCTTCCTCCTTTCCATGGAATTCAACTGCAAAACAACTTACAATGTAGCTAATAAAAAATGGAAAATTTCCTCTCAGAGTCATAGCTTTTCCTCTCAAGAGCAATTGAGGCGATTTCCTATGAAAGCTTGTTTCTGCCCAGTGCCAGTAGCAGTGTTTTTCTTCCCAGGATAGGTTATAGGCTGCACATATTTGTGGACATCACCTGTGCACTTGCTGCTGGATGTGCCATGACACCCAGCCTAGGATGGCAGAAGATGTCCCTCCCCACAAGCATGGGTCTGCACCTAACACCAGTAACTCTGCATCCCCGTGATCCTTGGGGCTCCTGTTGGCAGTGAACTCTCTTCCATGTCAGAGATTTATTTTTTCCTGCTGATGTTTCTCATGTGGCTTTAATTCTGTTTGTGGAGGCAGCTGCATGCACAGATCAGAGGAACGGGCTGGGCGCAGAGTCAGCTTCCCACAACTTATCTCTGGTTGACTAGGGCAGGTGGGGAAGGGAGGATGTGGGCTCCATCTGTCCCAAAACCTGTGGGATGGCTCAGGATTGTTACTGTAGTGATGATATCTTCTTGCAGAGAAGACCAGAAGAATGTGGTGGGTGCAACCTGGGACACATTCCCACACCCGCCTCTGTGTATTTACACTCATTCAGCTCCAACATCCCATTAAGCTTGATGGAAGCAATTAAAAAAAGCAGCAGTAGCTGTTCTTGCTCATTTGTGAAAACCAACTAGTGAGATTCTGTTACAGATGAGCAGTCAAATTTTAAGCTGACTGGTGAAGTTAGGCTCCCAGGGTAATTCTGTCTTTTGGAAAAGTTGTGTGTGTGTATGTCAGTGTAACATAACCCAGCCCAGCACAGGAGCCTTCCAGCAGGGCGAGGTTTAACTGCTCAGTAGAGTGGAGAATGGGGATCTGTTCTGACTAGGACCAACAGGAGAAAAAGTGTGTTTATGCAAGCATGCATGTCTGTAGGTGGCACACACACACACTGGACTGTTTGCAAAGGCCAGTGCCAGAACCTTAGATGTGATTCCAGCATCTGCTTGAAAAAGACTTCTAGCGGTATCATAAGAGTAATGAAACCTTGGAACTGCTGCCATTTGTGGGGCAATTTCTGTTATTTTTGTGTGGGGATCCCACTGGGAAAAAGGTTAAGTCCATTTGTTTGTTGTAACAACACAGGAAGGGAAGAGGTTTTCCTTTTATCCTGCTAGAACAGCTACCTTTGGCATCATATCCCTTTTCTCATCTGGTTGAGATCCATATTCAAACCAACAGAGCTTGTCCATGGCTACCATTCAGTAAACAGTAACGAGCTACAGCCAGCTTTTATCTAGATTGAATTAAGCAGGCAGCAGATCGAAGATGTAACATGTTCACCCTTCCTTTTGCTGGAGCAGGAAGGGATGGATTGAACCCCACTGGGAAAGGGCCTCCCTTGGTTCTGATCACAGAAGCTTGTGACTGCAGCTGATTGAATAGCAAGCCCTTGAGTTATAATAAAACATCCTAAATGTGGTTGACAAGCCTCTGACAAAACCAGTGGTGAACCCCTGCTTCAATTGGGTGCTCACATCACTTCTAATCCAGAAATTATCACAATCTCTCCAGACTTGTACTATTTGAAAATGCCATCAGATTTTCCGACCTGGAAGTGCCCTGAGGCAATCCTCGGCTATTGACTCTGGACTTCCAGCAGCCACCGAAACTTAAACTGAGCCCTTTCTCAGTTTGGATAAACAAACCACCCTTTGCCTCCCTGTTCCCATCCAACAGAACACTCACTCTTGTAAATGAAAGCAAGCTAATTTACTGATCTCAACTGCTCTTTTCCCAACATGATATTCAATGCTGTGAGTCACCAAAAAAGGCTCTCCCTTTTTCCATTAAGGTCAGCAGAAGCTTTAGCAGGGAGTAGGTGCTTGGTCATAGCTCCAGGCTGAGCTGGCAGCACCAGCAGCAGTGTCCAGGTGGAGGAAGATTTTCTGCATCTGCCTCTGCCACAGATACAGCACCATAATGTCAGAGGAGGTCAGATGAGCAAGATAAGTTGCATGCCTGAACCTTCTTTTTTAACAACTCTTTTCGGATGCAAATAATTCAGTTTAATACGGGTAGGTGCTGCCCCAGGTCTAAACATAATTTGGGTGACAAATGAGGAATGGCTTAGGGGCAGGGAGCAGTCACCTAACTTTAGAAACAGTTTAATCTCTCTCTTAGAGCTGCAACAATGAGGACTTTTCTTTGTGTTTCTGTCCCCAAACAAACTTCCTTTGTTCTGGTGCAGTTTCTCCTCCCTTGGAATTTGCTGTCCCAACTGCCTCACTCCAGTCATGCTCAGGCTTGCTCCAATGCCAGCAGTGTCTCAGAAGTCTGATGAAACCTGAATGATTCCTTTTCCCCTCTTTGCCTGTGTCCAGCCATCCAAATAGAAGCCAGGAAGCCATTTCCTGCAACAGTGCTGGCCCAACAGCAGTGCATGAAGAGCAGGAATGGAGCAGGAATGGAGCACCTGCTGGAGCCCAGCCTTTGGGTACAGATACTGAGTCACTCAGATGTTCAGAGTGGTGATTGACTCACCAGGAGCATGTGAGGCTTGTCCAGAGTCCCTGATGAGTGTTTTCACACCCAGACACTCCTCAGATGGAGTGGAGGACAGGAAGCCACCCACAGAAGCCACCAGCTCAAGGTTAGGGCACTGCCTTGGGGGGACAGTTGGAGCCTCCAAACTGACCAGAGCAGGAACATGTATTCAATCTTCCCTCTTTCACATGGACATGCCAAAGGCCAGCACCAGCTCAGGCTGCCTTTGCTCAAGGTGGCCCCGGTTTTGGCTTTGAGCCTGTCTAGGGCAGAGGACGGGAAAATGCACATCAGCTCTTCAGGGAGCCCAGCCTGAGCTGCTCCCTTTAAGGAGCTCAGCTCTTGGACACCTTGGCACAGCTTGGTGAAAGTGTGGGATCCTGATGGGTACGAGGACACTCTTGAGTGAGGAACTACAGGCTGGGAGCTGAGACCAGTGGATCAGCAGTCTTGGTGGCTGACTCAGCCCAGCTCTCCCATTCGACCTTACTGAGGAGCAGCTTCTAAATCATGGTGTGACTTCAGAGTCAGGTGAATCAGACACTTGATCAAGAGTCACTCTAGGATTTATGGATTTCAGTGCAAGCTTAACTGTGGCCATATGCTGAGGTCATTGTCTAAAGGACAATGTCAAAATGCAAAGCCAGTGAGATGCCTGCTGCAAGAACCCCCCTCCATTTCATTGCTGCTCAGGGAGCTGTTACAGCCATTTCTTCGCACAGAATCGGAGCAGTCTGAAATCTCCTGTGTCATCCTTAACCCTTATCAGGTTCCTCTACACATAACTGCAACAGGTAGGATCAAGCCTAGAGTGAAAAAGCAGCCCCATGTTCAGTGAGGGCTTCTCACTGGTAGTGTCCAAGCCATGTTGCTCAAAGGGCCAGTGTGAATTTGGGAGCTGGAATCGTCAGAGAGAGCAAAGTTTTACCTGGAGAGGCTGTTTCCATCAGCACTGCCTGCACCTGCCTGTGTGATACCCACTCTGAAGTTCTAAGTAGGGGAGCAGGAAAGGACCCACTCTGTCCCTAATCGAGTCTGTATTTACACCCTCACCTTAGCTTCTTGCTGGATCCTGGTTTGCATTTTGTCCCGTGCCTTGTGGGAGCAAAACTCAGGTTTCAGGAAGCGTCTCATTAAATTTTCCGTATTTTGAAATGGAGTGAGTCACTCTCACCAAACCAGCCACTGTTTTATCCTTGCTTTGTGCACTGAGACAAGCACAGGACTCACCCCTGCCCCACGACTGGCCCCAGAATTCTGGGGAAGTCGGGGGTCCAGGCAGCAGCAAACACTCATCACCTTTCCTCCCAAAAAATGTCCCTCTGTGGCTTTTAGACACAAACATGAATGTACATGAAAGGGCAGTGGGTGGGGGCTTGTGCTGAATAATAAGCAGCAGCCAAACAAGTCGAGCAGGTCTGTGGAAGCAATTCAGGCAAGCCAAAAAGATCGGTAAGGTGAGATCGGTAAGGTAATTATAATCCCTCTGAGCTGGGACACTAGGAGGAGCCGAAGGACCCAGGACACAAACATCAGCCATGCAGCCCTGCTACACCAGGGGCAACTGGGCCTGAGTAACAACTTGTTTACAACTTCATATTCGTCCTGGCTGAGCCAGCCCCACAATGATGTAACTCTGAGCACCTTATACCTTGGCCAGTCCAAAATTTTTTGGGGTGTAAGAGGAGATAGGGAAGAGGCACACAGGTACATAGGTCAAATTTTCTTTTTTCCTTTCATGTGTCCTATCCTAGAAATATTTAACTGAAGAATAATTCATTCAGGATTTTCCCCCTGTTTTCTATTGCGTGTCATGTGTTTTGCTGGTGTGTCAATGATGGAGGAACTGCAGAACAATAGCTCACATCCAACAACAGTAAAATGAAAGTTCAGAGCCCAAGCAAATGGTCTCCAAACCTCTCTTACCCTGTTAGATAATAAAGAAGCCAAAAAGTACCTTGGTTATCACCAGAAAATAGTCTGTGGGAACATCCTATCCCTAACTTGTTTTCTTTCTTTAGCTGTATGAGGTTTCCAGTCTCAGTTGTCCAGTGTCACAACATGAAAGGGTGAAAGAGTGGCCCTTGGGAGCCAAGTGCCCAACCAGAAGCTGAAAGAAACCAGTTATAACCAAAGACAAAGCTTAACCTAATGAGCATCATCAACAGAGAAAACTATGAAAGCAGGAGAGATTCAAATTGTCCCGTCACTTCAGATAAGATCTGACTTTCTACACGTAAAAATGGAAGTAAAATTAAAGGGAGTGGGGGTGAGAAAGAAACTGGGGAAGTGCTGAAAGCTTTCAGGCTTTGTTCTTTCATCACAAAAAAGAAAAAGAGGGGCACGTTTTCCCCTTTGTAAGTTGGATTTAAGAGCTAGACCCTTCTTCATTTCGAGCCAAGGGAATTTTTGCTTTTGAGTTTGAAAAAAGCAGAATCAGGGTCATGATTTTTAAAAAGCTTAAATCCCAGGCGTGTTTTAGAAACAGATTCAAAAGCACATGCTCACTGCAATTATCTACGCCTGCGGTGTTTTCAGACATGTGGACTTCAGGAAAACAATAGCCAGCCCTGTTATCAGCACAAAGGAGGATCAGTTTGGAATTACCATACCTGTAACGTAGGCAGGCAGCCCTCAGTTCCGAGGGCTTCTATTCCCACTGTTGTTCAGCTGTGAATTTACTTACAGCATTCCTGAAAAAAAAAAAAATGAAAGAAAAGAAAGAAAGAAGGGCATTCGTGACTGAAGTGTGGAGCAATTGAGAGCTGGCACCCTCTAAGCAATAACTCTCAGCACAGGTCTTGCCTAAAAGCAGGGGGATATTCTGCCACTGGGAACTGATGATTTTTGAAGCAGGAAAAGAAATCAGAGAGAGAGGATGTCTGGACACAGGATTGCTCGGCTCCAATGCAGGCACTGCACAAGGGTAAGGAGGTGAAGGATGTGTCCCTGTCTGGAACACTCCTCTGTACAGGAGCCGTGACTCCTTCCATCCATTTAAAACAAAGGACCATGATGAACCATTGCAGCTCCAGAAAATGATTTCATAGAAAGGTTTGGTGTTGATGGCAAATATCCAGATGCTACCTGGTGTGATCATTCAGAGGCACACACACCTTAGGTAGCTGGGCTGGGATGGTGAAAGGCTGTCTGTCTCTTGGAAACCCTGAGCTTGTTATTTAGGTTAACTGCATGTAACTTTGTTATGTATTTGAGTTTAAAACTCCCAGGGATAATATTGTTGAATCTCAGAAAGCTGGGTGGGAATCAGGCATGGGCAGTCAAGCCTTAAGGACTTGAGATGGGGAAAAAAAAAAAAAGTGAAGGTGAGTTTTAGCAGGTCCTGGCTCCCCTGAGCAGCTCCAGAGGAGGTGGTCCATGTGTGGTGTTTGCATTGCAAACTATGCTGAGCAGGCAGTGACGTTGCCTAACCAAAGTACCAGAAACATCTTAAAACATCTTAGAAATCCTGGGTCTCTGTGTCAGGGGCTACAGATCCTCAGTGGCCTGGGTCCTGGCTCTCAGTGCAGCCGAGGGACGGGGGGGACAGGACCCACACCCCGGTATCTGTAGCAGCCATCTCGGCTCCTTCCATAATCGATGGGGAGAAGCTGGGAGGAAAGCGTGATCCATCCCACCTGCGCGGCGCTCCGCGGGTCGCAGCCCTCTGCCTGGGAAGTGCTGTGCCGGCACTGCCCTGCCTGTCACCCGCACCCCGCACCGCCACCTGTCCCCTGCTGCTGGCCCCCGACCGCTGCCACCTCCCTGCTGGCAGCTTGTGCTGAGAGCCGGGACGGGGCAGCACCCCCGAACCAGCACCCCGCCTGCTGCACGGGGGATCCCTGCTGGCACTTGGGAACAGCAGCGAGTTTGTGTCACCCTTATCTGCGTGATCTCAGCTGTGCGTTTCATTTCTCTGTGTGCCAGAGCAGGAGCTGAAACCTGCAGCGGGTGTGACTCATGTGCCATTAACATGGGTAAGCCCCGCGGTGGCGATTAGCAGTCACTCATATAACCCGGGTTTCCAGGGTACCGAGCACCTGCGAACTGTGTTAAATCGTAGGCAGAGCGCTCGGGAAGCTTCTGGACCTTTCTGGTCTTTGGCAGGGGCACCCATGGGCTCCCCCCTGCCCCAGGCCAGCCAGAATTGTGATGCTGCGTGGCAGGGAGCCAAGGCAACAGCCCTGCCAGAGGGCTTTCCCCAGCCCGGGGAACAGATACCCAAACCTCCCAACCCTGGCAGGCTTACGTGGAGGGAGAAAAAGCCAGCAAGAGAGAGGCTGGGGTGGGGAGGAGGTAGAGCGGGGTGATCCTGGAAGGGAGGGTTGGTTTGGACAGGGGGAAGTGCTTGGAGGCTTGGCTGGGGAGGAGAGGCTGGTGGAGGTGTAGGGTGAGAAGGTGACAGTGGAATGTGGGGACTCTGAGAGCAGCCTTGCTGGAGTGATGGGATGGAGCTGGGAGAAATGCAGTGGAGGAAGGGCAATGAGGCAGATTGTTTTCCAGCTTTCTGTTGCAAATGAACAGAGGTGGGAGAGGCTCTGAGGACAGATAGGGAGATTCAGCTAATCTCTACCAAATTAACCATTCTTTAAAGACTTGCTGAGCAGGCAGTGCATCCGTGGGGGATACCGGTGCCAGTCCCGATCCTTATCCCCCTGTGCCCGTGGAAATGCACTGCTAACCACTAACTCAGTACATGCAGAGCCTGAGTGAGTTCCGGGGGGGGTGGTTTAGGGTGCCCCGTGCCACTCTCACATCCCCGGCTCTCCGGCAGGGCCACACTGAGCCTTTGATGAACTGGATAAAGGGATCTGGGAGAACTGGTCCTGCTTGGAGCCCGGCAAAGCCCACCTGACATCTTGTGCCCAGCTCTGCCATGCACTGGTTAAAGCCAGCTCCATTCTCAGCCAGAAAAACCCTCTGATAAGTAGTAAGTCAGCCAGCTGCATATTTACCTTCCAAGGCTGGCCAGCACTGACATGCTTTGCAGGGCCAGGCCCAGCTCCAGTGAGAGGGGGAGTGCCCGGGAATGCTGCGGCGGGGAAGTGGGAGGATTTATAGCTGTTTGCGATGGGGGTCGGGTGGGTCACCTGAGCCGAGGGGGCCTCCCAGGTCCTTCTCCCTTGCCAAGAAAGACTTTCCTTGCTTGGCCTCCCAGATAGTTGGATCGAGCAGCCCCTTCCCAGGGAGCGGGGTCACTTCGGAGCAGCTGAGCCTGGGAAATGAAGCCATGGGTAGGGCTCCATCCCGCTGGGAGCAGCATCCTGCTGCTGGGACGACGAGATGGGCTCCAAGGGCTGCAGGGAGCTCGGCAGAGAAATGACCTGGGCTGCAGACGTTGCTTTGTATTGCTGAGCATTTTTTTTTTCTCTTTTGCCGGCTGACCATCTCTTTGTACACCCCCACCCTTCTGGGCTGCCCTCACATCAAATAACAGCAAAAAATAGATATTTCCTGGGTAAAATGGGGTCAGTGCCTGACCCAGGAGGGGTGCATAGGGATGGACTTTCTTTTCAAAGTGCAATGGCTTAGAGAGACTGCTTTACCAGCAAGCAGAGCCCACAGGGGCTGTAGCACCCCAATGTTCCCCCCCACCATGGACTGACACAAACGTAGCTACAGCTGAACTCCCCCAGCTCTGCTCACTTGCTGGGTTGTTGGGGTTTTTTCCCTCTGTTACCAAGAATGCAGGAACCTGCTGCTCCTGGATGGCTCCGAGATGAGTTTCCTCTTGTAGCAGTGCTGCTTCCAAAGCGGAGCGGAGAGTGCAGCCAGCCGAGCTGCCGGAGAACTGCACCGCGCAGGGAGGCACTTGGCAGAGGCACTGAGAGCCCTGCAGAGCCCGGGGCAGCTGGCCTTGCACAGGGAAGGGCCATGGGGCACCAAAGGGAGGTGTGCAGGGAGCCCCGTGTGCCCCCCGGGCAAGATACAGCTGGGAGACATTGTGCTGGCCACTGCTCCAGGGGAGGCTGTGTGTGAGGAGGGCTCGTAGGAACAGTTTTCCACAAAACTGGATGAAGTCACAGAGTGTTTGGAGTGACAACAGGTGACATGTAGGCATTTCCTCTGAGAGGGGTTCTTGCAGATAAAGGCAGAAATCTGAGTAAGGTCTAACATTTCCTATAGCCAGGCCCTGGGGACAGGGTCAGTCTTTCTGGGTCAGTGAATATTTAATATTTATGCTAATCGAAAAGCCTGGCAAGGTCAAGGCTGGCTATACAGATTCATGGTATGGTAGTCCCACTCCCTGTCTTAAACTGTGCTGAACACCATCTTCAACTTATTTTCCCAGCAAATGCCCTGACAAGGTTTGGATGCTTCTGCTGTTGGCAGGGCACTTTTGTCCAATCCCCATCTCGGAGATTTCTCACCCTAGTTAGGAAACCAGTTGCAGAGCACCACAGATTCCTCTAAACATGACTATTTCTCAGCCTGGTGAGCCTCCACCTTCCTGAGACAAAGTCTGACCAGGTAAGAGCCTCTGTGTCCCTCTCCAGCCCTGCCTGGCCTCCTGCCTCCCCACCACGCAAGGACTTTGCAGGCAGGGGCTGCTGCTGCTGCTCCTCAGGACCTGCTCTTGCAGCTCCATCTGCAGGTGCTCACCCGGGCTGTGCCTGCACGGAGCCGCTTCCCAGAGCGTGGATTTCCAACCAGACTGCTTTGCTCACGCTGGGCTTGCACATCCTCTTGCTGCCTGTCCCTTTCTGTCGGGTTCCTGCACTCGGTTGCGACACCGGGGTGCCGCTCCTCCTGGCTGCCCCACTGTCTGCCTCTCCACGTGGTGTGTTCTCATGCCTTGCCTCCAAACTCTATGAACCAGTCTGTAAGATCCTTCCTATCCTCCTCCAGATCTTCCCTGAGATGATTTCTCTAGGACAATGATGGGAAATTCATTGTCTAGCTATGAGGAGAGGAAGGGTGTGGGGAGGAATCTTTATCTCCCATCTCTGCTGGGACATTGGCTCCTGATGTGATGTGACCCATTTGCTGAAAACCACATTTTCAAACTGTCCAGCAGTTGTTCTGCTCACTGCTGGGTGAGGACAGTCTCTGGAGAGCAGGACCACAAAGCCATGGCAGCAAGTCCTGGGAAGATGGTCCAGGCAGTGTGCAAGGCTCCTGTACCCATCTGCCCACGCTACCCTGTGTCACAGGCAACTGTCCCTGGGCAAGGCAGGAAGGTGTATTTGGCCTCAGTGCAAAGTCCAGAGCAGTTAAAGCAGAGCCTTTAACAACATTTCATCATCCCAGTGTCCCTCCTCACTCGCTGCTCCTCAGGGCAGGCAGGGCACTGTGGAGCCTGTCCCAGCTTTGTGCAGCCTCTTGCTGCTCCTCTGGCTGCAGCAGTTGTGATGGAGGCCCTGGCACAGCTTTGAAACCACAATCACAGGGTTTCTGCATCAATCCAGGTGGTCGACAGTCAGGTTAGGATCTACAAGGAGAGGATATGAGGGCTGAGAAGGCCTTAAACACAAAAACCATCTCCAGATCAAACTGATACCTCAGGAGCAGTCATGACTGAGGAGGGGCCTTTGGTCTCCCATTACTAATAACATAAATCCTACAAAACCTAGTGTGGGGTTTACACAAGCAATTCACGTCTTGTTGGCTGTGCTTTGTGAAAGACCTGCTCTGAGATATCTGTGGGCAGAGCTTGGCAAACTCTACACAAGTGAGAATGTTGAGATATTGGAGCAGACTCTGGGTTTACTTTCCAGGAAGAAAAAGGATCCTCTGCCCAGGGCTGACTCACTGTCAAGTAGGATTTCAGGAGACTGTTGTACAAAATTATAAAACAAAGAGGAACACCAGAATACAAGGCTTTTAACTTGACAATTTTCCTTGATACATGAAAACAAACTGAGCTGGAGGTGGTCAGTCCATCAGGTTTCCAATTCTGTTTAAGGCAGTGTTCAGCCTGGGTTGCTCATGGAATGTGTGTTGTTCCTTCAGCCTAAGAAATCATGAACACAGTCCCTCCTGTCAGCCAGATGAGTCCTTTGCACCCTGTCTCTTGTGCCTACATGCATGAGCCTTGCTCATCCACCTGTCTGGAGAAGATGGCAGCAAGAGCACTTAGATTGACCACTGGCCTAGAGTCTGGGAACTGCTGGCTCTGAATTTTGGGCTTGGAGAAATTCTACTACGTGTGATATATAACATGGGGATAATGATGCCTCAGGAAAAGTTGCTTAGAGTGGTTATGGGGGTTAACTAGTTAATCCCTGTAAAATGCTGTAGGTATCTGAAGTGTCATGGTTATATTACTGCCTTTCACACAGGCAAACACCTGAGAACTTAAAGCAGACTGCTCTCATTAAGACTTCCAGAAGAGTTTTTGCAACCTCTTGTGTATGTGACCTTGTCAGGACTGACATGACCAGTCTGTGTGAAATAAGCTGTTGTGATCCCATTCATTTTTCTAGCAGGCAAGTGCAGTTCTTTCATCAGCTCACTTGTCTGATGCAGAGACCAACACCTGGGATTTCAGGTCCCTCAACCAAGTCTGGTGCCTTTTTTGGCACAGCCAGGCTGGTGTTGGACTGGCTTCACCTGCAGGTTTGCAAGCTCTCCATCCTGAGTAAACTGGCAAGAAGCACATAGAGAGCATCACTTGCACATTCCCACATGGTAAATCCTGACAGCCCTGTCTGGAGCAGAGCGTGCCTCAAGCATTTCAGAGCTAGGAGTGATGCCTCGTGAGGACACCTAGAACAGAGGCTAGAGAGAGTTAAAGGAATAAAGTAGGTATTTATGAAAAAGGCCATCAAAGGATGCACCTTGGGCAGTACCAGAGCCCGGCCATGGCTCCACTCAAGATGAACTCTGAGTCACGACNCCGGTCCCGGGATCGCGGGATTTCCCCCCAAAATCCTGCCCTGCAGGGCACCGTGCCGGTCCCGGGATCGCGGGATTTCCCCCCAAATCCTGCCCTGCAGGGCACCGTATCACACCCAACCCCGCGTGTGCTGCTCATTTGTGCGGCTGGATACCGGCGTTTGTCAGCCGGGCTCGGGCTCGGGACCGTGCGGAGGATGGAGGAAGGAGTTCGCCCAGGATGCAGCAGGAATTCGCCCAGGAGCCGCCCGGTTCTGATCTTCCTTCCATTGCTTCCTTCCTTCCATTGCCCCTTCCTTCCCCGCTGGAATGCAGGGGTGGCTGCTCGGCCACCTCGCAGGGAATGGAGGGCCGAGGGATGGATCAGAAGGAAGGCATTGTGCCCTGCCAGCCCCCTCGAGCCCACAACTTGTCACTGAAATGTGTGACTTTGTTCCCAAAGCGTGTTTTCTGCCTTCCCAGTACAGCCAGGCGACTTTGTCCCTGAAATGCTGAGCATCCTTTCAAGAGGCTGCCAGCTATAACTTCAGACATCAAAATGGGATGGCAGAACTGCTCCGTGCCTCACCTGTGCTATCACTTCTCTTTTCTTTGCCTTGTACATCTTCACTCTCTTAGCAAGAGCTATGTGAACTTAATCCTTATACTTCTGCCAAATGAAATTTCCTTTTTACCTTTCCCTAGTAAAGGGAGATGCTTTTCAGGTGGCAAGGACTCACTCCTCCAAGAGGGGATGAATCGAGGGCTGAGGCACTGCTGTGTTTTGGGAGGAGTGGATGGGACACCAGAGAGCAGGGGATGTGGGGGGGAGCAGCATGTCACCTGGACAGGTCATCAGCCCTCTGGAGGGACAGGGCAGTGCATGGCAAGGGAAACAGAGGGACCTTCCACCATGGGCTGATATTTTCCCATCTTATCTTTTAGGGCATAAACTCTCCCAGGATGGGAGCCTGGGCAAGCATCCCCACATCCAGGAGCAGGCAGGACTCCCTCATGGTCATCTCCTGCAGGTTTTCTGTCCCCTCGGGCTTGTCTGCACCCAGCATGAGCCTCAGACCTTCCTCTTGGCCATCCTTGTCCCTCCTCTGCTCTTGCTTCAGTATTCAGCTATCCTCCCTGCATTCCAACCCCAAAGGAAGAGCTGGGAGGAGGGCAGCAGAACGAGACAAGGAGCTGGGGGAGGAGTTAGAGAAAGACCAGGGTGGCCATAACTTCTTTCCAGTGGTTCATTCTCCTCACATGTCCCCCACAATCTCACTGCATCTCACTGCATCCCAAACTTTTTCTGCAATACAAACCCCTTGCTTGCTTGCTACCCCCCAGCTCCCAAAATACAGCCTGTACAGTCCTGTACTTCAACACTCCTATACTCTCCTTTTTGCCCTGCCTCCCATTCCAAGGAGAAAGAGAAGCCACTCTCACTGTCCCAGTTTACAGGGATCCTCATTCTCATTCTCCCCTCTACACTCATCCTAGCCAACAGATGAGGACAAGGGGCTGTGGACAAACATGCAAACTCCTGGGGCAGCCATAGAAACCATAACATTGAATAATACCCTCCCATGAAGCCCAAGCCAAGGGCTGCTCCTTGCACATGCAGCCTGCTGAAGCTGGCCTTGATTTTCAGCACACTTGTGAGGCCAAATCCTGACTTATTTATGGCAGTTTTCCAATCAACTGGAGTAGACCAGGACTTAGACTGAGACACACATTCTCACTAATGTTTCATGTAGCTGTACTTTTTCTTCCAACACGATGGTCTTGTTAGTAGCTGGAAGGCTTCAGAAATGTGCAGAACAGATGCAGGTAATTTGGGATTTCCAGTCTTGGGAATATTTTGTGCACACTGAAGTCAGTGGGAAAGCTACCACTACTTCCATTGGGTGCTGGAATGCCTCTGAGCTATTTGGCAGAATAAATTTGATTGCCTTAATGAGTAAAGGAGGGCTTAGGTTTTCCACAGGATGAAACANAAATCCTGACAGCCCTGTCTGGAGCAGAGCGTGCCTCAAGCATTTCAGAGCTAGGAGTGATGCCTCGTGAGGACACCTAGAACAGAGGCTAGAGAGAGTTAAAGGAATAAAGTAGGTATTTATGAAAAAGGCCATCAAAGGATGCACCTTGGGCAGTACCAGAGCCCGGCCATGGCTCCACTCAAGATGAACTCTGAGTCACGACTTTTCACATTTTTATAAGTTTTGGTCCATTTACGTATTGGGGTCAATTGTTCAATTACAGCTTCAGGTTATGAAGTCCCATCCTGCCAGATTGCTCTCCTCAATTTGCGGCTGTTTGTACTTTTTGAGCCTGAAGCTGCAACGGTGTCCTTGGTTCTCAGGCTGGAAAAGGATTGTTTTGTCTGACTAAACTGTGAAGAGAACTTGCTAACATTTCATATGAAGTTCAAAGTTATATACTAACGCAGTATAGAACGCAATATACAATTCAATAATAACGCAATACAAGATCTGGAAAACATGAAAGCTTACAACTCAAGGCATCAGGAGGGGGCAATGAGGCTGTTGCAGAGAGCTGGTGAGGGTGGCAAAGCGAGGGGGATCCCGCGGAGCTGCAGCAGCGCCGGCCCGGCCGCACCGGGNGACATCAAAATGGGATGGCAGAACTGCTCCGTGCCTCACCTGTGCTATCACTTCTCTTTTCTTTGCCTTGTACATCTTCACTCTCTTAGCAAGAGCTATGTGAACTTAATCCTTATACTTCTGCCAAATGAAATTTCCTTTTTACCTTTCCCTAGTAAAGGGAGATGCTTTTCAGGTGGCAAGGACTCACTCCTCCAAGAGGGGATGAATCGAGGGCTGAGGCACTGCTGTGTTTTGGGAGGAGTGGATGGGACACCAGAGAGCAGGGGATGTGGGGGGGAGCAGCATGTCACCTGGACAGGTCATCAGCCCTCTGGAGGGACAGGGCAGTGCATGGCAAGGGAAACAGAGGGACCTTCCACCATGGGCTGATATTTTCCCATCTTATCTTTTAGGGCATAAACTCTCCCAGGATGGGAGCCTGGGCAAGCATCCCCACATCCAGGAGCAGGCAGGACTCCCTCATGGTCATCTCCTGCAGGTTTTCTGTCCCCTCGGGCTTGTCTGCACCCAGCATGAGCCTCAGACCTTCCTCTTGGCCATCCTTGTCCCTCCTCTGCTCTTGCTTCAGTATTCAGCTATCCTCCCTGCATTCCAACCCCAAAGGAAGAGCTGGGAGGAGGGCAGCAGAACGAGACAAGGAGCTGGGGGAGGAGTTAGAGAAAGACCAGGGTGGCCATAACTTCTTTCCAGTGGTTCATTCTCCTCACATGTCCCCCACAATCTCACTGCATCTCACTGCATCCCAAACTTTTTCTGCAATACAAACCCCTTGCTTGCTTGCTACCCCCCAGCTCCCAAAATACAGCCTGTACAGTCCTGTACTTCAACACTCCTATACTCTCCTTTTTGCCCTGCCTCCCATTCCAAGGAGAAAGAGAAGCCACTCTCACTGTCCCAGTTTACAGGGATCCTCATTCTCATTCTCCCCTCTACACTCATCCTAGCCAACAGATGAGGACAAGGGGCTGTGGACAAACATGCAAACTCCTGGGGCAGCCATAGAAACCATAACATTGAATAATACCCTCCCATGAAGCCCAAGCCAAGGGCTGCTCCTTGCACATGCAGCCTGCTGAAGCTGGCCTTGATTTTCAGCACACTTGTGAGGCCAAATCCTGACTTATTTATGGCAGTTTTCCAATCAACTGGAGTAGACCAGGACTTAGACTGAGACACACATTCTCACTAATGTTTCATGTAGCTGTACTTTTTCTTCCAACACGATGGTCTTGTTAGTAGCTGGAAGGCTTCAGAAATGTGCAGAACAGATGCAGGTAATTTGGGATTTCCAGTCTTGGGAATATTTTGTGCACACTGAAGTCAGTGGGAAAGCTACCACTACTTCCATTGGGTGCTGGAATGCCTCTGAGCTATTTGGCAGAATAAATTTGATTGCCTTAATGAGTAAAGGAGGGCTTAGGTTTTCCACAGGATGAAACATTCAGCAGCAGTGAGCTCTGGAAATGGCTGTTATCACTTAGGTCTCTCATAAAAACAGATCAAACCAAAACAGCAGCAGAGTCCTGAATGAGGGAAAAAAGGAAACATTTTTTCTTAAAAGTTCTGGGAATTTGGAGCACTGGGAACCATCTTAGTGGAGGGATCAGTTTGAAAATTAGGGTATTTCTTAACCCCAGTTTGTTGTGGGAATATGCAGCCTGGTATTTCTGTTCTGAGCAAAGATATTATCTGGCAAACGAGCCAAATTACCCAAAAGGCCTGTGTTTATCCCATTTCTATGACACAACAAGGTCCAAGTCCCACTCCACAGACTCACACAGCTGTGTGTGCAGCAGAGCTCATCTCAGGGGGACCTTTGAGATATAGATTTCCAGGAGCTCCACAGTGTCCATGGGCTGCTTTCTTCCCACATCATGGGTGTTCCATGCACTCAGCTCACAAAGGTTGTGTCTCCTTCTCACCACCCAGGAAAGGCTGCAAAGTTGGAGTGAAAGGCTGAGATTCAAACCTTTGCTGCACCTCTTCTGTTCTATTATGCCGTT
This sequence comes from Hypocryptadius cinnamomeus, assembly GCA_013400635.1. Taxonomy (NCBI): domain Eukaryota; kingdom Metazoa; phylum Chordata; class Aves; order Passeriformes; family Zosteropidae; genus Hypocryptadius; species Hypocryptadius cinnamomeus. The sequence continues at coordinate 199,232 of VYZP01035265.1, read as the reverse complement.
TTCCCTTCCTCCAGTAAGGAGGTTACATTTTTCTCTCTGAAAGGAGGTTTAGCAGAGGCAAAAAGAGGCTCCATGTAAGAGCCAAATCTTTTGCATGGTGTAATGACAATTCACAGCCTCCTGTTACACCAAAAGGTAACAGGAGTGTCACCTGTGTAGTGGGAAGAGTGCTCCCGGGAGAGCTGAGGAATCTTGGACTAGATACAAAAGTATCTCACTACAGAAATTTTACATCATGAGGCCTCAGAGGCTATTTAAAAAAACCATGAGAGCCCTCTGATCTTGTTGCTCAGGGAACTGCACATTTTCCTAATGTGGGAGCAGGTGATGGAAAAGCCCCCTTCCATTATCAAATGCTCATGACTGACCCCAGCCAGAAGAGTGTTTTCCCTATAGTGTATTTTCCCTTCATATGGTGTTATTTCATCAGTTTAATATCCCCTGCTTGTATTTCTTCATTTCCCAGCTACAGAAAGCAGCTTCAGCTGTAGCTGTCCTGCAGCCAAGCTGATGTGCTGCACGTAGGAGGCAGGTGACCCTGAGGTGACCCCACAATGACTTCACTGGGTGCCTCACAGTAACCTATAGATACTGGTGCTGTAAAAATGGTTTTGTGAAAGGCATAAATACAAACACTGTGAGATCACATATTCCAGGCTGTAACTGAATGCAGACTTTTGGAAGAAAAACAACACAAAGCCCTCCTGGAAAAAGCTGTCAAGTACAAGCACACTTCATAAATTTTTCCACAACCCCAAATGTACCACGCAACAAACAGGCTACTCTTGGAAAGTGGGGCTGTGAACCCCACACTGGCTGGGCATTACTTGTATTATTTGTAATCTGTGCAGGATGGGGAGGAGGAAGAGTTATCTCAAGCCCTTGTTGTGTTGATGTCCTTAGGATCTCCATGGGAACCAGGACCATCAGGAAGGAGTCGTGCTTGCTGTGCAAAGTGAGCGTGGTGCCTTTGGTCTGGTGTCACTCAGCAGCTCCCCCTGCCCAGGGAATGCCCAGCCTGGCTGGTTCAGGCAGTCCCAGCAGTAAAACCAGCCAGTGACTCAGGAGATCAGCCCAGCACTGACACTGGGCAAGGAGGACACAGACTGTGCAGGAAACTGCTGAACCTCTGTCTTGCTGGACTCAAGGGTCACCAAAGGACCTGAGAGTCAAACATGACCTGCCCAATACTTTAATTTTTGCTGTCTTTTCTCCCTACTTCTAGGCAGAGCAAGGACAGTCCAAGCAGGATTCCTAACAGCTTGCTCTGGAGCCATCATCCTTCAGATTTCCTTGCAGAAGGTTAACCATCCTGGCAGATGCACCTGCTTGCAGTCAGAATAGCAAACATCTGCTGTGCAGGTGATTTAGTGACAGTTTACCTGGCTGTGAAAGGTGCCCTAACAATGACAATTACAGCGTGGCCATAGGGAGCCCACAGCTCCCTACATTCCGTCTCACACTTGTCTATTAGTGTCTGGTGACGTTGCACAAATGCCTAGAGCAGGCAATCAAAAAGAATTATGAGCTTAATTAAAACCCACCATGACCATTTAACTAGGCATAATGAAGCTATCCAGCCTGGAATTTGCCCAGCACTCAAACACTTGCAATTTCAAATGAGTGAGAGTGGCCAGAAGTGGTTTTACAGTTCAGGGGAAAAGGGCATGTCCAGTCCTACAGTCCCTCTACATCCATGCCAAGGCCTCAGAGCAGCACAGTTGTTTGTGCATCTCCTATCGAGCCCTGTCTGGGCACAGAGCCACCCTCACACAGCCCCTGCCAGGAGCTTGGCCCCAGCTCAGTGTGCTGCACACCACCTTCTGCCACTCTGCATGGTTTTCTCCCTATTTCCAGCAGTTACTCTCTAATTATTCACTGGAGCAGGGGCTGGATGCTGTGACAACAAAGCTTGTGCCACAACCCTGCAGAGTCCCTCCCAGACCAGTAAATAGCTGTTGATATTGAAAATAATCCATCCGGGCTTCTGTTCAGCCTCAGAGGAGGAGAATGCAGAGGCTGCACCCGGCCTCCACTGCCATCTCCTACTCATGCTGCTTTTAATGAGGCTTAGCCATGCTCCTCAAGGCCTGTCCCAGCAGCACAGGGACATCTGGCTTGGGAGAGATGCCAGAGCTTGGCCATCAGCAGGGTCAGCCCTGGTGACTGCTGTAGAGCTGTCCCTACAGGCACTGAGCTGGGGCTGGGGGCCCACCTCCCTTCTGGGCAGCACCTCCCAGACCTTCTCCTTTGACTCTGATTAGCACTCTGAGCTAAAGGTGTCCATGTGGTCTGTCCATCTCGGGCATTTCCGTGGGTTTGGAATGTTTCAGCTGTAATTGTCCTATTCTCTGTGGCCAAGATTTGGGACAGACATGTAGTTCTGTGCATTCTTGCCTCTGGTTTGTTGCAAAAACAAAGAGCTGCCCAAGCCTGGAGGTTTGGCAGGGAGTGCCCACTTTGAGTGTGAGATTTTCTGCTTTGCCCACACTGGACAAGTCACAGGTGGCTGAAAAATTTCTTGCAGCACTTGCTCAGTGTGATGGGGCTTGTAGATGCTCACTGATATGGCTGATGTTAATATTAAATTGTGTTCTAGATAGAACAAATATGCCATACTCTGAAAAATCAGCACATTGATGCCTCAGTAGGCACACCAAAATTTGTTGCTATATTTCATTTTCATTTTGTGTGGATTAATTTTATACAGCTAATAGTATTTATTTCTTGCACAAAGAAATTAATGAATGTCAGAGCAGCATTTAGAGACAGCACAAAACAAGCAGAGAAAACCTGAAAGTGAAGTTGTGTCCTCAGAGCAGCATTTAAACACTTGCACTGAAGCTACAAGCTGAAGAGGAGAAAACAAAGAATGAAATTGTTTCATATGACATGAACATCTACTCTGTGGTGTGAGCAAACCCCAGTGCTGAGGGGGAAGGAGGATGGAAGAGTGAATAATGGACAATATGCCCTGGAGATCTCCTGAAGAGCACTCAGCTCACAGGAAGAGCAGGAAGCAAAATAGAGCACCCTCAGCTCTGACACCCTCTGATTTCAGAGAGCTTCAAATATCCTTCATTTTCCTTAGCCAGTTTAGGAACAGAGAACTTCCTTGCATGACCTGATAAAGCCATTTATTTGTGGTTTGCCTTCAGTGTCCCTGGCTCTTCAGCCTCACCTGGGCTTGCATCAGTCCTGTGGATCTCTGGGGTCCTATGCCTCTTTCAGAAACCTGGCCAGGCTCAACATGGATGTCTTTTCATCTTCCTGGGTTACTGGATGAATGTCAAACCCACCTAATCCTGTAACTCACAGGGGTGCATTTCTTCTCCCATCTGCAAGGTGCCAGGCTGGGGCTGAGGGCAGGGAAGGCAGCAGGAGGCTGGGACCCTTCTCCATAACTGGGGGTTGGATGGGATGAGGGAAGGGGGAGCTTCCCTGGGTTTGTTTTTTGTCATGAACTTAGCCCTCATAAGTTTCTATTTATTAATTTTTCTCAGTGTCTACCTGCTTTCTGGTTTTATATTGTGAGATCCTGAGAGAGGGGGACTGAAGTTTTATTATTCTGGATTTTTACAGCACTGCACAAATCCCAAGTGCTGTCATAACAGATAAATTATGTAAAAAATCCTGTCTATATAATAGGTTATGTTGTTTCCTGGCCTCATGATGAGGTGCCTGATTAACCTTACATCTAATGCTTGGACCAGCTCCATAACTGGTGTGAACCAACACAGTTGCCTGTTTCTTGCCCTGTGGTAGCCAAGTTTAACCTGACAGCCACTGAAATATTCCATGTGTGGAGAGACTTCTGTCTGATTTTCTCACATGCACGTGCCACTGTGACAGATCATTTTAGTGCAGGGCAGTGTTGGTTACCTCAGACCTTCAGAGGGAAGTAGTTGCCTCAGGGGGATGATCCTGGATCTGTGTTTTGCTGACCTTACAGTCTGTGCTGGAAGTCAGCAGAAATTCTTGAAATAAATGGGTAGCACTGATACATGACAAAAGTACAGCTCAAAACATGTTTAAGGGAAGGATACCTAGATCTTTCCTCTCTTAGATGTTTGGATAAAGGAGTGAAAATATAGCTAAGACAAAAAAAAAAGACAACCAGGATGGTTAGAGGCCTGGGGGAGAAGAGGTTGGGCCGCATTCATGGGTGCCTGCCTGGCACTTTCTCCCTGACATGCTGAGAGGCAGTTCACAAAGGCAAGAATTTATTGTCTGGGTGTCACACTGCTGAATGTCACTGAAATGTCTCAGACTTCTGTTCAGGTTTTCTGTGCTAGGTGCAGAAGAAATCTCCATGGCCAAACCACTGCAGAGATGAAGTGCTTTGCCATCAGCTGGCAGCTGATTTCTCTTTATTTGGGGCTAACTCTGGCCACTTCTGTGTTGACCCTGCTCATTGTTCAGGGCAGAAGAAACCCAGCCTTGACATAGCTTTTGGGCTATGTCAGGAAAACCTCAAGTATTGCTTTTTTGAGCACAGAAGCTCACTCTATTCGCACAGGAATGTTTGTGTGCTTGCAAAGCTGGGGGTGCAGCATGGGAAAGAATGAGTTCCTGTGATATTTTGTGATGAAAAAGTGGACACACAGTTAAAGAAAAAAGGTCCCATTTTATCCCAGCCAAGCCTCATTGGGGAAACTCCAACAAAATCAGTGGTGTTTGGCCCAGAGAGTGAGCGTGTTGGCATAAGCATAAAATGAAGCATCCAAATGGTCACAGATGATTTATGAGAATTCCTCATGCCTTTACTGCCATTTCCTCCAGCAGTCCGAACTCCTTCCACATCATTCTCCCATTGGAGAGCAGGAATTAGCCTTCTTTTTCCTAAATGCTACATTTGGGGAAGACATCTGACTGAGCAGGCCCTCTCTGCAGAAGGGAATGGCTTCAGATATTGAAGAGCTTCTCTTAACACAAACATGCCAGCTCCAGCTCCCCTGGAAAACCAAACACCTCCCGTGGGCTCCTTTAGCAGGCATCATTTCCCCCCATGGAAAGTCTGTGTGGGATGGATAAAGCATCAGCTGGGGAAAATCCAGCACCAGCTGATGGGCAGTTTGGTACCTCCCTAGTGGAAAAAAGACAGAGTTGTTTCACTTTGGGTTCTCTACTTGCTTGTTATTTCTCCCTGTCAAGTCTGTCCCAGAGCTGAAAAATGCTTTTACATGTGTCCTTCTCCAGTCTTCTCCTACATCTTCAGTGCTAGGGCAGGTTCCTCTGGGACCTCTGCAGATCCACGTGTAATGTCCTGCAGAGACCTGCCATGACTGCTAAGGGAGGAAGAAGACCACAGACTTTTGGTGTTCCTGTCAAGCTGACCATCATGAGCTTGAAAAATCTCCCTTCCACTGGAGCACAGTGCTCCTAACAGGTCTTGCTGATCCCTCATGTCCTGGGAGCAATGCTCAAAGCTGGCTCCTTTGCTCCCAGGCGACTTCTGGCTGGAGATGTGCCATGCTAAGGACAGGAGCCAGAAGGAATGACAGCTTTAAAGCAGCTGGGGCTTGAGAATGGGTCACCAAAACCACAGCTCTGGAAGGTGCCCTTGGTTGCTGCTACCTGGCACTGACCCTGATGTCAATATTAACCCTTAGCACTGTCATCACAGCTGGATTTTGCTCTCTTCTCTCCTCAGGTTCTGTCTCTGGCTGCTGTGTTGTCCATGAGCCATCCCCCTGGCCTAGGGCTGTCCCTTGCATCTCCACCAGGATGCTGCTCTTTGGGGAGGGAGGAATTGAAGGAAAAAGCTGTGGGCACAGCCACTGCAGGTGCCACTGATATACCACAGGATCCTGATTGCAAGCTGCTTTCATGAAGTTGGGGAAAATCCCCTGAAGCCCTACCAGGTAGGGAAGCTCTGGCCAGTGCAGAGTGAGCTATTCTGCTCAGATGTTAGTGCAGAGGGAGAAAAGTTTCCCAGGGATGACTCACAAATTCCTGAATGTGCTGAGGTTTTTCTGAGATGAGGTCAGCTCTCATAGAAGCAGGACTGCTGCAGAAGGGGGTGAGTTGATGATCTCCATCCTGTGTGTTCAAAGAGACACCACAACAGCCCTGGTGCAGAGCCCAGTTCTGGCACGCATCCCTCTCCAGTGGCTGAGCAAATACAAGGACCTCTGCCAGCCTCCCCTTTGCCACCTCCCCCTACTTTATTAGTATCTGCAAACTCATCTGGAAGCAGAATATCAGCAGTTCCTTGGGATTTGGTCAGTGCTTATAACCAGCAGTGTAGCAGGCTTAGAGGCAGACACAGAAGCAGAAAGAAACACAAGGAAAAACTGCAGGAAGTGCTAACATCAGACATGCTCTTTTATTTCAGCTTTCAAGGTGGTTTTCCAGATCTAATTGTGTTCAGTAGTTAAAAAGCACATTCATTTCTTTGTTACCTGCAGCATGTTGATGTCCCTGTTCATAGGTTGTTTTGATTTCTAGGTATTTGAGGGTTTAATAAGGTCTTGTGTTTGTTTAAGGAATTATTGTCCACCCAATTGAAAGATAATGGGACACTGTAGCCTTGCCAAGTGTTTTTATGCTTCAATAAAACAACAAGCAATTTACACAAGGCAATAAAACGGTACCCTGCCTCCTCAATGAAGAAACACAAAGCCGTGTTTGAAACCATGTCTAGCTCAGAAAACAAATCCACCCTTACTCAATGCACTCCATAAAATTAACTGGGCACAGAACCCCCCATACACTCTCCTTTTCCCAGAAGTTTGGAAAATCAGCACAGGATGTGTTTGAAAATCCTATAATGTATCAGCAGAATTTGTCCCAAGACACGTTGCTGTCTGTGAAACAACAGACTGATTACTCATTTAGGCTTCCAAAGCGGCATAGGTTTGGTCACATACCCCATCAATCCCTTATTTCTTTTCTCTCTGGGCTCTGTCACTCTTCGAGCCCTGCCTGGTTGTGTGGAACATTGAAGAGCCCCCTCTGATGTTGGAATTGCCTCTTTACCCACTCTGCTGCAGGGCTCAGGCATTTGAGGGCATTTTCCACACCAGCATGCAGAAAATTTTGAAGGCTGTGCTGACCTTTTGCCCTCTGAGCAGCTCTGGCATCTCTATTCAAGGGCTGAGAGCATCCTTGAGCCCTCAGGGTGGGCTCTTGTTGCATTGCCTGCTTCTTCTCTAGTGGCAAAGGAGAATTTTGGAGACCCCTGGAGACTGTAGCAGGGAAGTAAGAGCCCTGTTCCCTCAGAAGTGTCTTGTCATGTGTCTTACCTCAATTTGAGTCTTGAGCTTCAAAAGCCTGCCTGGAGCTCCATCTGAAGGACCTCCTGGCCAAGGATGCTCTGGCCTGCCCGTTCAGGACTGCCATGGAGGAGAGATTTCAAGCTGTGTCGTGACTAAAGTGGCAAGAAGAGGTCTGAGCCCAAAGTGGAGTAGAGCCCCCTTCTTGTTCTCACACAGCACTTTACTCTTCAGCAGAAAAGGATTTCTGCTGGCTCTTCCAGTGGGAAATGCCACACAAAACTGAGCTTTGGGTTTTCCTCTGTGCAGCAGTTTGTACTGTAAGCGTTGCTGTTGGTAGTGCAGAGGGGCACCACCTATAAATAAAGGCTCAGTTTTGCCTTTGGAGATGCCAACTAAGCTGAGGCCCTGAAGCACAGGATGGCAGAAAGGATGGTGGAGTGTCACAGCAATACTGCCCTAGATTGCAGCTGGGAGCCAGTGAGGAACACACTCCCCACACTCCCCAGTGAATCCCCTGCTCTCAACCCACCCAGCCCAGCAAATCCAAGCACGTGCTGGTTAAAAGCTTGGAGTCAATCACAACAGCATTATCCCTACTGGCATGAGGGCCCCCCAGAGTGCCCCCCAGCTGTGGCCAAGGACCTTCTGAGATGCTGTTTAGGCCTGCATCTCCACTCAGCTGACTGCTAATCCACTGGAAGTGCTCTGCAAAGTGACCTTTGCTTTGGGGTGCCCGCCAGCCTCTGCTGCAGCTGCTGCTCCGAGTGACCTTCCTGGCTCACAACAATGGAGGCTGTTTAAAGAAATAAATACACAATCTGGCCCATTGCAAAGCCAGGTTCACAGCGATCTCTCCTGACAAAAAATGGTTAGAATCTCCTTAAAGAGAAACACACCCCGGTACTAAGATTAAAGCTTTCCCATATCTCTTCTGCCATTAAAATCCCACTTCTCATGAGAAACATCTTTTCTCCTTCGGTAAAGGATCCAGCTCATTTGAGCCATCAGCTTGTCAAAGTATGATGGATTAATGCAGCAAAAGATTGCTGAGGCTTTTAGCTATCCTTCTCTGGACACATACTTCAAAAACCACTCTTGACCTGGCATACAGAGCAAATTTCACTCCTAGTCCTGAAGGCTTGGCCAGGGGATGCTTGTGAGACCAGATCACTGCTCTGCAGAAATGACAGGGGTCAAAGAAGTAACCACAGTCTAATTTCTAACAGCTGAGACCTTCGATGCAAGGAGCTGATACAAAAGCAGCACTGTCTGTGCCTTACTTCTTTTCCATTAAAAGCTGGAACAGAAACCAGAAAATTAAGGAAAACTGAGTCCTTGCTACTGTGTTTAGGCATCATCTCCTCCTGGCTACCCTCCAGAATCTTTTTTTGGACAAGTCCCAGAGGTAATGCAATGTAGGAGAGAGGGAGCAAATGCACACTAGGGTCTATTTTTAGTGATTACAGTAAGGCTGAAATCTGTTCCCTCCTCCCAGTCCATCCTCAGCCAAAAAAAGGCCCCAGAGAAACTGGTGAAGCTGTACTGAACAGGCTGTGCTCTCTGCTGGGGTGCTCACCTTCTATGCCTGAGCCAGCAATGGGTGTTCCCTGCAAGGAGTCAGGAGAGCTGGATCCTCTGTCCTGGGTGGTTTCAGGCTGCTTGCTTCCCTGCTTGGGTGCACAGCATGTGGTGTGCTGGGAATCTGCTCCCTCCACAGCCTTCTGCTGCTCCCCTCAGAGAAACAGACACTAATCAGAGAAACATCAGCTTTCACAGAGTGCTACACCACAGGCAACACAGAGGCCATTTCCCTTCCCATTCTTCAAGAGTGTTTCTATTCTGCAACTTCTGTAATTACAGGGAACACTTCAATGAGACAGGGTATTTGCTCCTCTCCACTTCATTATCACCATCTGGATTTGCTGCTCTTGCCATATGTCCCACAGCTGATGTTACAGTCACCCTCTGTGCCTCCACTGCTGGCTGCTGGGCAGTTGTTTGCCCTGGAGCCTGGCATCCCTTAGAAGGGTAGGAAAGAGTGGCACAGGGGAGCCTGAGGCAGATCTGATCTCACAGTGTTGTTCTTGAGCAAACTGGAGTCACTCCATATCCTTACACCACTGCTCCACCACATCCCATGGTTCCCATACCCAGTTTTCTGCAATTTACACCACTGTGAAACCAGAGTGAGTTTGCTGCTGCAGGGGAGTTTGTCCAGCTTTACTTCAACTTTAATGAAGCCTAAATGTTATCCATGGGGGAAGAGAAGAAAAGAGAGAAAATGAGGGAACAAGTCATTGCTTGGATTGGCAGAATCTTTTCCAAACTGAATGTTTTCCACTGGCCTGCAGTAGTTCAACAAATAATGACATTAATCCACTCCTTCCAAGTCTCCTTCCATTCACCCCTTCCAGCCCTTTCTCCAGCAGGAATGGCCCTACAGAGTATCTGTGCAGCATCCATCTCTCCCCAGCTATTGACACAGGTACAAGGGATGGGATGAGAGGAGGAATGATGCTGCAATCTCCTGCACACCTTAGCTGGCCACAGAACCTCAGTTGCCTCATTCCTTTCAGCTGGAGCTGACCAAGTGTTAGGAGGTTTCTCAGGGACTGGGGGGCAGGAGGTACCCTGCTGCTGTGTGCTCCCAGGCTGGTGCCAAGCACGGCAGTGCGGGTGTTATGGACCCACTGCCAGGGGAATCTGGGCATGGTCCATCACAGGCTCCCAGCACAGCTCTGAAACCTTTGTGTTTGCTCTCATTTGCCCCAGGGCCACACAATTGGCTCCAGCACTCTGACTCCAGTATTACATTTGTAAAGAGTGACCAAGACCCCCCAGAGAACTCTGCATTACACAAAATGTTAAGAATTCCAGTTCTGCTTCCTTTCCCAGGAGTAATTTCCCTTAAGACAGGATTTTGCTGAGATGTCCTGGGTTGGTTATTCCCTTCCCACATCTGGGTGGGAAGAAGTGTGCCAGCAATCTGTCTGCCTAGCAGCTGTAGTGAAGTGAGTTTTATGTGTATAGCATTAGCAGAACGTTTTAGGATTCTCTAGGATGAAAACTATGGCCATATAAACCTAACACCTTGCAGTAAAAATGATTCAGCCAAATGTGCTCTGGAGTGTAGTTTTAATCACCTCTGGGCCTCTCTCCCTGCGTGCAGTGTGTCTGTGATCTGCCCCAACAGCACTTCACCCTCATTAAGGTTTTTGATTTTTAACCATGGCAGGTCTTTAAGGAGATCAAAAGCTATTCAAATTTATATTTAAATGTACATAATTTCTTCTGTTTTCCCTTGTGCTGCAGCTGATAGGGCTGTAGATGTTAATTGCACCTCTTGGTCAGCTAAGTCAGAACTGCATTAAAGTACAGGAAAGATGGACTGTGAAAGGGGAGCCACAGGGAACCCAGTGTTTGTGAAAGAAGTCAGCTTAATGTCTTTCATAGTCTCAGCCCCCCATTTTTTCACTGAATCATAAAATTAAAATTGGGAAAGGCTGACAACACAGGAGTCCCCTCTACACATCTGCCATGCCACTGCTGGTGGGAGCCTCTGGTGTTTGCTGTGGTCCTGCTGATGGCCCCAGAGGGGGATGGATCACAGTTATCACTGCTGGTGCTTAACCCGGGAGCTCCTCTCTGCTGAGTGTATCCTGTCATTGCCAGACTGTTTTTTCATTTCCTCAGTGGACTTTGCCTTTTGGGCTTCCACCGCTGCTCTCTTCACCCCTCAGGTTTCACAGGGAGGATGTTGGGTTTCCCACTGTGACAGCTCTCCATTCTCTCCTGTTGGGCTGCCCTCCTTGTGGGCCTCTTCCCCCTGCCTTCATTTCCTTCTTTCTTCAATAAGTTGGGGTCTGGCTCATGTGGAGGGCTCTGTGGGGAAGACAAATATTTACTCCTGGAGTCACAGTCTCTCACTGCTGGGCAATGCAGGGAGAAAGGTCTCTGGATAAAACCTTGCTGTTTGCAAGTTATATTTTGGATGGGATGCAACATCTACCTGAGCTGGCTGAGCTGCCCCATGGCTTATGCATAATCTTATTTTAAAATGCCTTCTGAGTCCTGAATGATATTTTGAAACCAGAAAAGAGCTGATAAGAGGAAGGACAAAACCAAACCAAATCAAACAAACAAATAAACAAAAAAACCCAAACAAAAAACCCCAAACAAACAAGCAAACAAAAACAACAAAAAAAGAGATAAAAGCATCAAGGTGCTCAGATTATAAATCAATGCATACAAAAAATAAGCATGAGGTCATACAGAAGAAATATATGGCCACACTGGATTTAGGGGTAGTTATATTGATTTTAATGAGGTTTTATTTACCATTTCCACTAAAAAAACACAGATTGCTTCAGATAGCTTTTGAGAGGCCCTTGAGTATTTCCCTGTTGTCTCACTTCAATGCTCACATCTGACTTTCCCAAACTCTGATTCTTCCATGTCACTCAGCTGAGGTGAGGCAGCTCAGGCCTCACACTTTTGGCAGGAGCAGCCCCATTGCAGACAGCAGAGCTGGGACATGGGAATGAAATCCACCTGATGTTTATTTACCCCAAAGGTTTTCAAGGGCAGGATTTTCATGGGAAGCTCTTCCCTGGGGAGGTGGTGAGTCTGCAAATGCCCACACCAGCTGCCTGGGCCACACACACACATCTCCATCAACCCCATTTTGGACAGAAGAGGAGGTTTGCTCTGTGTGGCCTCTCTCTGCCATCCCATCTTTCTTCTCCACCCACACACCACCACAGAGGCCTGCAGTTTATCAGACAGAAGTGTCACCTGTGGCTATACATGAATTCTGTGCCCTTCAAACCCTACTGAAAGAGGCCACCTCAGCCAGCCTGTGTCACCCCACCCAGCCGTGGGTGTGACCCTAGAGCTCAGCCAGGCTCCGGCTGTGCGAGCGCACGCTCTGCACTTGACCCATCCTTTTGGCAATGTCACCCACTTCGGTCCCATTACAGCAGTCATGAATTGGACCCTGTTCACGCTCTGAAACTGCCACAGCTCACAGCTAAAGTTCAGACAGTTACACAATGGAGCCATTCACACGTCTCATTAACTCCGGACTATGCATTGAAAATAACTGTGTCATATGAGTCTCTGATTAAATTTTCCCAGTTTATATCATTTATAGGTACCTTCCTGTTCGTAACAGCAACTCTAGTTATGTAAAACTTTTTGTCTGTCAGTGGAGGAAAAGTGGTATGTAGAGCACAATAGAATAATTCTTTAGTGTTATTAATTGTTGTCATCCCAAATAATATAGGCCAGAGAAGTATTTTAAATCCAAGCTCAAATGTGACAGGCATGGAGCCAACTCCTTCAAGACACCAGTGTGCCTTTGGTTCTGTATTTTAAACTTCTTGAACTTGTTTTTATTGTTTTTTAATTTACAACAGCAGTCAAGTTCAAGTTTCCAAGTAAGAAAAGTGTGAAGGCACTTGGAATTCAATAAGGCTCATACTATTGTCTACACATGGGAAGACACAAGGATCTTCTGCTTATGTGATTTATAGGATTGTATTTCTCTGCCGAGTGCCAACAGCAAGCCTTATGTTGTATCTGTCTGTGCTCTTGTATTAAGGTTTTTATAACAGATGCAGCACAGGGGTTTCTGTGCATCACATAGCACTTGCAAACTAAAGCACACATGTCCAAAGCTTCAGGAGGCACAATGGAGGGATGATTGCAGAGATGGCTTTGGGGAGTTAGTTTCGGTTTCTGCTGCAGTGGAGAAGCAATGGCAAGTTCTAGAACACAAAACCCTGTCCAAAACAGGCAAAGGTACAGTAAATCCCATAAAATGAAGCAGAGAGACAGGACAGACAAGGACAAAGAAAAGAATGAGCTGTCAAGGCTGCTATTAATAATGGTGTGCAGCAGAGAGAGAAGTGGACAAGCCTGTGCCAAGGCAACTTTGCTGGATGCTGCAAAGGAAGATATGAGATGACCTTGACAGTCTGTGTGAGGTACAAGAGCAGGTCATGCACTTAGAGCAACACTGCAAGCAAAGCTTTGCTGGCAATCATTTTGTGCTTCTGCAGAGGTAATGTCAAGAGGAATTCATTAAGGAAAACGAGGCTGTCATCAGCAAGATATGAGGTGGACATGCATTGGAGAAATGTCAGGATAGAGGACTGCTAGGACAGAGGACATTCCGGGTTCTTGAGGCAGTAGGTCATGAAATAACAACTGCCAGCATTTGATCACAGGTCAGGTGTCTGGGAGAAAGTGATAGCTGCTCCCAGGTCCTGAGCCAACAGAAATATTGCTAGAAGGAAGTAAAAGTTAAAATGCTTTGGAAGAAAAATTAAAGACCTGTTCACCTGTGCTGACCTCAAGTTATCAGCAACCCACGTAGAGCAATGCATCAGAGACAGTCCCAAACATACAGGGGGATAGCTGTGGGGAAGCAGATTTGCAAGCCACCAGCAAAGAAACAACAGGTAGAACCTGGAGCAGATGCAGAGGCATCCCCAGCAGGCACCTTGTGTTCTCTCCATCCATGTTCTACAGTGCTGCAATGTGCTACATCTTGCTATACCAGGATTTTATACCAAGATTAAAAATTTACAGAGAAAATTCCTCCTTGGTCACACATCCTTTCACTCTGCCCAAACCCAAACTAGTTTTATACAACTCTGATGATGGATTTTTCCTGGATGGAGAGTCTCAAAATATGGTGCATGATTAATATTGCAGCACATCTTTTCATTTGGTATTAATTTCTTGACATTTACTGACATTCACAATCACTCTCACACCTTCTTGAATAAAAAAGGTGTTGGGTAGATGGAGGCATTGTGTGGAATTCAGGTACGGATTTGGGTCTAAATCATGAAGTACTTATCTAATGGATGTGGTATATTCAATTAACTTGCACTTTTGTACATGAGGCAAAACCCAGCACGCTTTAATAACGGTATGTTGTACTTTTCCATCTGATTCAAAGCTCTCTATCTCATTAAGGTACATGGCTGAAGAGGTCACCTGTGTTTGATTTGGAATTATAAAGTTTGTCCATGATTAAATATGAAAGCAAGTCTACAAATAAAACAGAGAGGGCTTGAAACCTAGGTCTGCTTGTACAGTGCACGTTGGAAAGCCATTTTGAAAGGCATTTTAAGTTTTGCTCTTATCTTCTTGCCAAATCATCAGTGGTTTGACTCACATATCAGAGTTTTCAAGCAAAAAAAAAAAAAAGCTTCAGATGAACCTATTTATGTAGGAAAAGGTTTTTCAAAACAACTGCACAGGGGCCAGGATCAACATCTGAACACGGGCTGAGTTGTTACATTTTTAGAATTACTCCTTTCATTAAAGGCATGAGGGATATCTCATGCATCTTGGGGCCTGATTCAGAGTTGTAACATCCTAAACCAGTAATTGCTGTGCTGTGTGAAACCCTCTCTTTATATTTGTTTTAGAAGCAAAGCTTCCAAACCCAGTTCCTTTCCAGCTCCACAGAGGCAAGCCTACCTTGCCTATGATGCTGATGGCTGTAGCAGGATGCTGGAACTGCTGGATGTTATGGTGCAGATCTTCTGCAAGAACAAGACTCACAATAAAGGGACCAGCAAACTTCTTTCCATCTGCTTGCTGCTCTGGCAGTGAGCAGGCTCGTAAAACTGAAAGTGGTTGTTCAAGCAACTGCACTGAATGTTGGAGAGATACACTGGATTAAGAGCCTTTTATGTGCCAACTCCTGTTCAGCTCTTTGCTGCAATTAGCTAACAACAGACCACCAAAAGGGAGGGAAAGCCAAATGTCTGTGAACAAAGAAAGTGTGACTCCAGGCAGGGAGACTGCAAAGTGGGGTGGTGGCAGTCTGGTCCTAAAGTGAGTGGGTGCCTACAGAGAAAACCCTGCAAGAAGGGCAGCAGAATGGGTCAGAACAAATAACTTCTTCTTCACTGTTTTAAAAAGGACTTTTCATGAAAATAAAGATCTGGACCAGAACATGCAGCAGTGTGAAAAAAACCATTTTGTTTGACTTCTTTCTCTCTCCAGCCACTCATGTACTTTCTGCATTCTTTCCTATGCAGGGCCTCAGTTTCCACTGCAAGGACAGAGATGTTGCTGACTTGGAAGCAATGTGGAATTGGGTACAGCACTTCTGCAAACAGATCATCTGAGATGTACCATCCAGAACATTCACCCAGGGAGCCAAGCATTTTATCCCTGTGATTTGGGGCAGAGCTCTCCCCAGCTCTAAATTTCTGCAGGCACCAGTGGCACTTCTGGAACCCTTGAGAAGGTTTAAGTAGCCCTCTCATAATGTCGCCTCCGCTCCCAGAGGAGTGCTGATAAACTTTTCTTTACAAAAGGCTTAATCTGGACCTGAGACCTTTGTTTTGCACAGGCAAATGGTTACAGCACGTACCCCTCCCACTGCAGATACCCCTTCAGGGTTGGGTTCTCCTGTTGTGATACCCTCCCCAGCATGCCAGCCTGGCAGGCAGAAGGGTGGAGGGACACCCAAACCTTTAAAACATTTTGTGGCAATTTGCAAGAAAGCAACAAGGACAATTGTTATGAAATCTTTGCCAGATGGGAAAGATCTTCACCAAGAACTCTAGTAATCTCTAGTCATGTGGATAAAAAACTTCCTTTATGTGAAACTGTGGTAAACTGACTCCATAATCTGATCAGTTGCCCAGTGAGAAGCTGTTGAGCCCTGTTTCTGATCCGGGACACAGCAGTATAAACAAGGCATGATTTGATCAAAGTCACTGGAGCAGCAGAGGGGGATGCACAGCATGACCGTGAGGAACATCTGGCTTATTGCAGTAACAAAGTCTGGACCAAGTGGATTTCATGCATCTCCCATTTGCAGCTGTTTTAGTCTATGAGAAGATAGGCAATATCTGTAGAGATATTCCTGAAATGTCTGAAAGAAATAAGGCCACAATGCCTTGTGAGAATCCCTCCTGAGAACAATGCTGTATGCACAGACTTGGGAGTAGCAGAGCCCAGAACATCTTACAGTAAAACACCTAGGCAAATCCAGGGTTTGGTCATTCCCCCTCACTCAGGAACAGCTGATTTCAGCCAAATTAACTGTGTTAATATGAAAAAACTTCTTGGTGACAGGTGTTCAACACTGAGATTATTTTAAATGCCAACTAAGATACTTTTTTCATGTGTCACCATTCTGCATTGCCAAGCATCTTGTCACAAGAAAGCATTAAAATTCATGCAAAAAAAAAAAAAAAGGAGTAACATTTTTGCCAGGGCAGGGCATTGCAGCATTGGAAGAGAGAAATCTTGGAGGAATCGAGACAAACACACAGCTGGGAGCTGAAAAAGCTTTGCCAGCCACTCGCTGTGCCCATCCCAGATTATTTATTTGCAGAATTCCCGAAGGCAGGAGGGTGCCGGGGTAAGAAAGGCGAGGCGAGGGGGGTGGAGAACCCAGCGAAAAACGGCTCCAAGCAGCAGCCTCGCAGGGAGACAAAACCAAGCATCCCTTGAATAAGGCCGCCAGCGCGGGGATGCGGGGCGGCAGGAGGAGGTGCGGAGCACGGCAGGGAGAAGCGGGAGGAAAGTCTGCCGCGCTGCTGCCACTGACATCACCGCGGGACGATTTACATTTCCCGACGTCACTCACGAGCCCCTGCGGCCGCGGAGGACGGGGATGCTCGGAGCGGCCCTGGCTGCTGCCGCGCCCCCTGCGCGCCCCCAGCTCGCTGCGGGGGGGCCGGGGCCGGGCTGCTGCGCGGCGGGGCGGGCC